>CAJHNH020000753.1:160000-165000 GCA_905116865.2 Candidula unifasciata
GTTTAAAGAAGACAGTGGGTCGACTTCTCTGCACCAGGCTAAATCATATATAGTTCACTCTTCTTCGCATAACAGCCGGGTGCCTGTCGGAAGCGTCACAAAAAGCATAAGGCTGTGTATCTCCATAAACGAACCCCATGATTCTCCATCAAAAATTTCATTTGAAAACAGAAAGACGCAAAATGAAAACGAACCCACGACATTCAGAGCGGGCAGCAAACGGTTTACCCATTTGACCACGTAATCATACAGAGCTCTCACTTCTCCCTTGAGGATCGTGTACCAGTGTCTAGGCCTGTAGGTCACGGCTATATCTGCAGGTCACGGCTACATCTGCAGGTCACGGCTATATCTGCAGGTCACGGCTATATCTGCAGGTCACGGTTATATCCGCAGGTCACGGCTATATCTGCAGGTCACGATTATATCTGCAGGTCACGGCTATATCTGCAGGTCACGGCTATATCTGCAGGTCACGGCTATATCTGCAGGTCACACTTTCCGTTGCCGAAAAAAAGCATTATTTTACCGTTCCTTTTTACTGTTATCTGGGAGTCGCCGTGGCGTTGG
The DNA here is from genome assembly GCA_905116865.2 of Candidula unifasciata. NCBI lineage: Eukaryota > Metazoa > Mollusca > Gastropoda > Stylommatophora > Geomitridae > Candidula > Candidula unifasciata. Next base: position 160,571 of record CAJHNH020000753.1, read on the forward strand.
CAGTAAGAGGCGTGGGTTCGGATCGGAAGGTAGCGACTGACGGAGCCGGACTTTTATTTTCAGACTCCCCAGATCGACCCAGCTTGAGTGGGTACCAGATGCAGTCCCTGGAAGTAAAGGCGGCCGGCGTGATGATGACCACATCAGCCACCAAGTGCCGATTAACTTATCAAAATATAAGTCTAGCCCTATATTCCCAATACGCCTAAGGGCATGGAAAAGTGTGTGTGTGAGTATGTGTGTGTGTGAGTATGTGTGTGTGTGTGTGAGTATGTGTGTGTGTGTGTCTGTGAGTATGTGTGTGTGTGTGAGTATGTGAGTATGTGTGTATGTGTGTGTGTGTGTATGTGTGTGTGTATGTGTGTGTGTATGTGTGTGTGTGAGTATGTGAGTATGTGTGTGTGTGAGAGTGTATGTGTGTGTGTGTATGTGTGTGTGTGTGTGAGTATGTGAGTATATGTGTATGTGTGTGTATGTGTGTGTGTATGAGTATGTGTGTGTGTGTGAGTATGTGTGTGTGTGTGTGTGTGAGTGTGTATGTGTGTGTGTGTGTGAGTATGTGTGTGTGAGTGTGTGTGTGTGTTTGTGTGTGTTTGTGTGTGTGTTTGTGGTGTGTGTGTGTGAGTATGTGTGTGTGTGTATTACTGTTAGTTATTTATTACAAATAAGTCTTTCGATTTACGTCTCGAACATAGCGGGGGGGGGGGGGGGGGGGGGGGGGTGGGGGGGGGCTGAAAAAAAGCGATAGCGATACTACAAGTTTACTAGTAGTACTACGACGCTACTTTGCGCGTGCAAAAAACTCAACAGCAAAGCGATGATATAAAGAATATCATGTGGTACTCTCTCCAGTGTAACTGTTATCTGCTAACGCTTACAAATTCGAACTGATCACGCCTTGCCACTATCATAAACAGAGTAAAGTAAAGTAAAGTAAAGGACCCTTTTCAACTCCTTCAGGCGTATTGGGTATATAGGGTTAGACCTATTTTTAATAAACCAAACAGCACTTAGTGGGTGATGTGGTCAGTATCACGCCGCCGCCTTTACTTCCTAGGACTCTACCTGGTACTCACTCAAGGCTGGGTCGACCTGAAAGCCAAGGTTTTTTTTTTAAACGTCCAGCCCTAATTAGGACCCTAACCCACCAACTTCCGATCCGTCTAGCCGCTAGACCATGGCTCCCCCCAGTAAACAGAGTAAACAATAAAAATCATAGAATTAGTTCATGAGTTTGTTGGTGCTGAATTAGTTCATGATTTTGTTGGTGCTGAATTAGTTCATGAGTTTGTTGGTGCTGAATTAGTTCATGAGTTTGTTAGTGCTGAATTAGTTCATGAGTTTGTTCGCGCTGAATTAGTTCATGAGTTTGTTGGTGCTGAATTAGTTCATGAGTTTGTTGGTGCTGAATTAGTTCATGAGTTTGTTGGTGCTGAATTAGTTCATGAGTTTGTTCGCGCTGAATTAGTTCATGAGTCTGTTGGTGCTGAATTAGTTCATGTGTTTGTTGGTGCTGAATTAGTTCATGAGTTTGTTGGTGCTGAATTAGTTCATGAGTTTGTTGGTGCTGAATTAGTTCATGAGTTTGTTGGTGCTGAATTAGTTCATGAGTTTGTTGGTGCTGAATTAGTTCATAAGTTTGTTGGTGCTAAATTAGTTAAACTGACATCTGATCCGGATGTTATGTTACCTCAAGCGACACTGTTGCACACCGAGCATTCCCAAGCGTGCAGTCCCCCTCTTTGTGCCCTTTATACTCGTCTATACGTCTTCGGGATACGTCAGCTAAGTGATTTTCTATATTCTTGTGGTTTTGTTTTATTTATATATGTGCGGATGAATGCCATATAGCCGCAACGTTCCCTGATAGTTCCCACGATACAGCAGCCACCCCAAGGTACCTCTACTGACTATTCCGATGAGAAGCTGGTTTCAACGTCTTCTATATTGACCTCGAAGGCCTAACACCGAGGTCATGCAATATTTGAGAGTCGCCGTGGTGTTTCGGCTAGACGCTCGCGACCGGCGAGATGCTGACCACATCACCCATCTTGTGCCGATTGGTCTATTAAAAAATAGGTCTAGCCCTATATGCCCTATACGCCTAAAGGCATGGATAGGGGACCTTTGCTTACTGTCCATGCAATCGTGTTAGCTTCAGAGCTTTGTTACCATCTGCCAGTTAAGTCAGTACAGCGCCGATAATATCTGCTCTGCCCATGAATCTTCCTGCGTGTAAGAGACATGATCAGGATATGGCGAGTTGGCTAACACATGTTTGGGTCTTTTAACAAAATCAACTGTTAGCCTGTTTTAACCCGCAACGTAGTCTCTTTTTCTCTCCCTCTCCTCTCCCCTCTTCTATTTCTCGTCTGTTTCACTTTCTTTCCTTCTTCCACATTCTCTAAAACACCTGCGTCCTTCCTCTCTGACCTTTTTTTTTTCCTTTCATTTCCTTTCGTCCTTCCTCTCCAATATGCCCTCCAATTCCTTTCTCCACACCCCCCCCCCCCCCCCCACCGTCTCTCTCTCTTTGTCTTTCCTCATTCCTCTCTGTATTTCATCTAGTTTCTCCCTCTCGTTCCACCCCTTTCTCTGCATCCCACCTCCTAGCTCTCTCTCTCTCTCTCTCTCTTCCTCTCTCTCTCGTCTCTCCTTCTCTCTCTCTCTCGCCAGATATAATATATTATATATATATATATATATAATATTAATAATTTATATATTTTATATATATATATATATATATATATAATATATATATATATATATATATAGTATATATATATATGAAAAACAAGAAACCCTATCTGACCCGAGCGAACAGACGCCTTAAGTGTTCTGTCTGACAGTGAAAAACTAAGGCTCACGTGTTTCTGAGAGATAAACTCAACAGCCTTCACACATAACAGATAAGACTACGTGCCTGACAAAATGGAATCGTCTTACATGTGTAAAAATTTCACATAAACTGCATACATTTTCAAGTAAAATCACATTTTTACGCGCCTTCAGATGTATGGTATATATGGTGCTTGCGCTGTATTTAATTAATAGATCATTCAATGTTCAGCGAGTGATTCGATCTTCTTCGGCTTCTTAGCATTCACCTCCTGTGAACTTTGGCGGAAAGTTCTGGTTGCTCGTCCACTTGTGGACTTTAGTACTGTTCCAGAATGTGAGTTTTGCATGCACATCCGTTTTACAGATCAGGTTTTCTTTCGTATGCAGACAACTGTTTTTTCGTCTCTCAGGTGGATGCACTCAACTTCCAAGTAAATGCCTCTAACTAGTCGCTTTTTACGACATGCTTGTTAAGGCGATAGTGGGTCTATTCTTTCTCCTCCATATTGGGGCCCCAGATCCCACACAAGGATATCATCATCATCAATTCTCTTTATGCCTAGTGGCACATAAGGCTTCAGAGAGGACTTTCCAAGCTTTCCTGTCCTGTGCAATCTTCAGTGCGTTTTCCATTTCAGGTGATACCGCATTCAGGTCACTCTCCATCGTTCGTCTCCATGTTGTCGTTCTTTCTCTTTCCCTCTGGTGTCCACGTGAGAGCTGTTTTAGAATGTATATCAGGATTCATTCTCATTACGTGGACAAGCCATTTCCATCTTCTCTTGGTTATCATACTGTCTAGAGTTTCTTGGTTATTGACTTGAAGTAGATTAGTGTTTGAGATTGTTTCTGGCCAGAAAATTTTGATAATTCTACGTAGACATGTGTGGTGGAATACGGACAGCTTGTGTACATCCTTTTTGGGCATTCTGCTCCATAAAGAAGAACTGGCAAAAAGATGCTCTTGTTTCGTTACTCTGCAGTAACTGTTGCATTCCCAGATTTTCCTTATCCTTCCAAAAACAGCTCTAGCTTTGTTCAGGCGTGACTGCATGTCTTCCTCTGTCCCTCCCAGTAGGGACACAACACTACCAAGATATGTGAAATGTTCTACATTTTCAAGAGTTTGGTTATTTATGGTCACTAGTTGTTGGTTTGGACTGTTTGTTATGATCTTAGTTTTCCTTGTATTTATTCTCAGTCGCACCATTTCTGTCGTGCTGTGTAGTCTGTTACTTTTCTCTTGTATTTGTTCATGTTTATGTGATAGGAGTGCTATATCATATGCAAAATCAAGGTCCTCAAGCATGGTGAATGGAGTCCATCGTGTGCCTCTTAATGTCCTGTCTACTGTGTTGTTTAGTATCCAATCAATCACAAGGTTGAAGAGGAAGGATACATAACACATCCCTGTCTTACACCTGTCTTTGCTGGGAAAGATGTATGGTAATCTTTTTATACTGCAGGAAAAGCCTTTATAGAACAGAGCAGTTATGTTGACTGTCTTTTCTCGAATTCCATAATGTCGTCATATTTTTCAGAGACTGTCTCTATGGACGCAGTCAAAAGTTTTCTCAAAGTCCACA
>CAJHNH020000753.1:170000-236632 GCA_905116865.2 Candidula unifasciata
CTTCGGCGAACACCGGGAAAAACTGGTCAGGTCTAAACTTGGCTGCTTTCAGAATAATAATCCTGTCGTTGCGAGACTGGCACGGTTCTGATGTCCACTGCAGTTTGTCTACAAAACTCAACGTCCTTGAAATGAGCTCGTCGTCTAGAGAGCTCACCAAATCTTCATCGTTACTGTTGTCCACGGAGCGAGGGTATCTCTTAATTTGAGATAAAAGGTTTGATGATGGCAATGGTATGGTGGAGATGGGTTTAAATCCCGTATGTCTCAGAGGGTATTCATACAATTTTAACCCTGCTGAATTCAACGTTTCTGAGTATTCTTGGACAGCGGGTCTTGCATGTATGTCAGATGTTCTCGGGTATTTATCTATTACATCGTTATGATTCAGGGTGGGTCTCGGGTGGCGTGGTCTATCTCCGTGAGATACGGAAATGTCACCATCTTTCTGGGACATGTTAAAGTTGCTGTGTTCGTCATAGTTCACGTCTATAATACCCGCTCTGGATTTAAAGTTCACAAATTTGCTAGAATCCCCCTCCGCCAATTTATCACCTAAAATAATGTTTGAATGTGTTGCCATAAGGAGTTTCGGGAGATGTGTTCGTTCGGACAAGGTTGGGCTTCCATTGAAAACCTCTTTCTGGTGTGAGGCCTTGTGGGTTGCATGTCTCCGTTTCTGAAGTGTTGATTGCTGAGATGACGATGAGTGAGTACCCGTTAGAATGGCGAAGTTGTTCACTTCGTTGTGCTTGGTGCGAAGCGAGGTTGCTTTTGATAAACCTATAGCTTTGCTTCTTCTGTGATTGATTCTGCTGCCACTTGAGGAGGTGGAGGACGAGGAGGAGGAGGTCCTGGTGGAAATTACAGCATTTATTTTGTTTACGTTTCCACCAGCGTCCTTGCTGGATATTCCATGGAAGGAGAGCACCGTATCCTCCACGCTTGCCGCGGAGACTATCGTAGAGATGAGGCAAGCTACGATGACAGCTGAAGAGAGTATCAACGGATTCAAAGTCCACATCAGTACAGGCGGTGAAGAGGATGACGATGTTGTTGTCGAAGAAGATGGCGATGTCAGTACCGTCAGATGATGGGTGGAGGCAGCCATGTCTCTGCTTGACGTCACAGACGTTATCCCGATCAAACCCCCGGCCGTCAACTGAAGGATCAGTCACCATAACCTCCAAGGACGCTGTCAGTTAGATCAATGCTATATCTACAAGCGAACACGAGGCTGAGTGGTTTGCACTTGTCTACCACCAGACAGCACATGAGGTGCTCAAGGTCAGTCCCGGCTCAGACATCATGTATAGAGTGTTTATCTGTATTTGTCTCCTGCCCAGGGGTCAGTCTCTGTATGATAACGATACCTCACTGAAGCTGCAAGAATTGTGGTCCTTTCTTGATGCTCTGTAGAAAAAAAAACGCAAAAATAAAATTACATTATCGTGTATGAATTAGTACTGATGAAAAATTATCCAAGGGTAATATCTCCGCCTTCTCCAGATACGCCCACCAACTAATTCACGTGACATTTTGGCGGAGTCCCCTCGAAAATTGGTTACTGGTAGCCGTTTCCATGTGATGAATTGTGTGACATTTTAATGTGCTTACAAACTTCTGTGTTCTGAACGTATTCGGATTACAAATCGACAAGCGGATATTATGAAGTGGATATGCAAGACTTTCAAACTTTGCTGTTAGATTACAGCAATTTGAATATAAATAGAGAAGGCCGTGGGTAATATGAAGGAACAGAACTTTCCGCTAGAGTTTACAACCGGTTAACGCCAAAAAGAAGAAAAGTATTCCAAATGAAATCAGCAGCTCACAGTGTCATGCTCAGTAGCTAAGCGACGAAAGTATGTTCTCCCAGTCAACATATAGAGGAAATTGCAATGGTTGATTATTGTCAGAAGCAGCAACTTGCCACTACTAAAACAGTAAGTTTGTCTATCCACCATACTGACCGGAAGTCGTGGCGCCAGCAATGAGTAGTGAGTTAAACAGAATATGAATTTATTTGTTGCACTACTCATGCTCCAATGTTTTCATCATTGACGGGTCCAAAGACTGTTCTCAAAACTGTGTGATAAGTCTTGGTCTTTTTAAGTTGTACTCCAGGTTTTAGGTCCACAAACGACAACTTGCAATATCAAAATAATGTGTTCTGGATCTTATCAAACTTAGATGTTTGACTTCAGCAGAAGTAGTAGAACATTAAGACTGTATATCCAAAGTAGAAGAGCGGCTGGCTGAATGGCTAGAACGCTGGGCTCTCAAGCGAAAGACCCGGGCTCGAATCATCGGTAAGGCTAGGGATTTTTTCTGTCGGTGGGAAAATAGAAAACTCACCTGAACAGACGTGGCGACTGCACTAACCATGCGCGGCTTTGAATTCTCAGGCTCAAAGACCACCCCCCCCCCCCCCCCCCCACGCCTTCACCGGAAAAGTGATATGATTACAACGTAACAAATTGATGGAGAAAACCAACTGTAAATTGTAAATAGAACACTGTAAACTTAATATTTTGGATTGAAGGAGTCACGGACAACTTGAGACTTCATAACATCACGGCATATGAAGCGACTGAGCGCGCCCTGGCTCGGTTGCCGATCATCTGATAGACTGCGACGCCTAGCGGCACAAGCAGATTTTGACAAAAGAAGAAGAAACTTAATATTGAAGCCGTTTTATTTTTAAACTGTGTCCGTTGCTTCCGCTACCCGTTACAATGCGGCGAACATGACACCGAGGTATGAATGTAGACGTACAATTACACTGATGTCATCATCATTTTCGTCATAGCCTCATAGCACCATGTGTCAAGGGACATCGGTTGCTGCTGAATGTCTGATCAGATCCGTCCAACTCTCTCGGTCAAAGGCACCTGCTTTGATGTTTGGGGATCAGTTCATCAAGCCCAATTCTGTATCCAGGTCTTCCTTGGTCTGCCTCTTCTCCTTTTCCCTTCCATAGAGCAGTTTATAGTGTGTTTCAAATGTTGTGTCCTCACACTTTAACAAATGTCTCGAAAACTCCAGTACGGATCAATACAAATTTTTGCATGTTGCATTATATTTCCTACTTCCTTATGATTGTATTATTTACAATAGCAAGGGGCTGCTGTGTTCTTAAAGCGGCGAATTTCTTTAATCTGTGTTTGACTTATAACTTGCGTATTGCTACAAATATAATATACAGTAACTGACACATGTACGCGGAGATTGTTTGGAAATCAGTTCACATTTGTCACGATGCGTGGTGATTATTTTGACAGCCCATCCTGCTTACAATAAAAAGTGTGTTGGTTTAACTGGCGAGAGGCTAATGCTTGAGGTGACCACCTGAGAGTTGAACGCATATGCAACGCATGCGATGTGATGTTGAAAACTTGCAGGAACTCAATTAACTGTAAGTGTGCTGACTTTTTGCTTTACATAGGTTTTTGTTTTTTATATAACGCAAATAGGACAAAATAAAAACTAGACGTTTGTTTACATTTGGGTTTTTAATTCTTGCAAGGACATGATTATTAAGAGGTTGCATGCTAAATTTCAGCGTTTTACACCCAATGATTACTGAGTTAACATTTGTTTTAAAGTTAGGAACGACTTTTGGAAAGGACTGTAGGTACATTTTGTTACACGTCCGTAAAATTGCATTTCCCGTCCGTTCACTGCTGTCTTTGTTGTTAAAAAGAACCCTGGTGTGGAATTATTAAATCATGATGTTTCTGTAGTCACATGCATGATTGTCAGTTTTTTACATCAAGTTTATCAGTGCTGCACGATATCTTCTTCTTCGTGTGTGAATCCAAGGTTCCGCAAGAAATTTCAAAATAAAAATATCTACACACGACGTAGCAAAACAGTCGATTCTTTTAAACAGTAAAAACATTTTTAAAATCCAGTTCTGAAATCTAAAGTTTATGCACCATTAAGGCAAGTAAAAATTCAGTTAAAATCATAAAAAACAAAACATTACAGAGTAGACAATCTATTCCAAGCCTAACGGGGAAGGATGGGGAGGAGAGAAGGGGAAGGAAACAAATCGAAGGTTTCAGATAAATAAAAATTGGTAAAGCTAAACAAAAACTGCATTTTGTGCTTTACCAGCCGTATCTTAAGAACAAGAGATACAAGTGAGCGAACTATTTCATGTCACCTGTATAAAACTCGTAATATTTACATTCGAGCTCGTGTGGGGATTTTACTTACCTGAAAGTTAACTTCCTTCGGGCAAATAACTACATACACGTGCGCGTTCTGTTTATACAAAACAGACAACATAAAGCACCCTTTTCCACGACTTTCAGTGTATTGGGCATATAGGGCTAGACCTATATTTTATAGACATCGACACTTGGTGGATGATGTGGTCAACATCACGCCGGCCGCCTTCTACTTCCCATGACTGCACCTGGTACCCACTCAAGGCTGGGTCGACCTGGGAGCCTTTACATCCCAGGACTGCACCTGGTACTCACTCAAGGCTGGGTCGACTTGGGAGCCTTTACATCCCAGGACTGCACCTGGTACTCACTCAAAGCTGGGTCGACTTGGGAGCCTTTACATCCCAGGACTGCACCTGGTACTCACTCAAGGCTGGGTCGACCTGGGAGCCTTTACATCCCAGGACTGCACCTGGTACTCACTCAAAGCTGGGTCGACTTGGGAGCCTTTACATCCCAGGACTGCACCTGGTACTCACTCAAGGCTGGGTCGACCTGGGAGCCAAGGACATTTCTGACGAAAAAAGTCCGGTTCCGTCAGGACCCGAACCCACGACTTTCCGATCTGCAGGCGAGGGTCTAGCCACTACACCACGGCGACTCAGAGAATAGACATTAGCCACAAGATTTTGTTTTCCCGTCGGCCGGTCCCTCGGTCGTCGGTCGTTCAAGATGTCTGTATGTAGGATTAACACGTCAGTGACCATATAGAAGAAAACCATAAGACACGGCATTTAACCGTATAACATTGTTTTATGTGGCCGTTTTATTCCCGTAATTTCTATACATTATGTCGCACTAAGCTACAATGCAGTTGTTTACACAACACTGTCTTCAAAACAGTTCCCTTTGGTAACTACACACTGCTTTTTTCTGATTGCATAATTAGAGCTTCCCCCCTCCCCCCCCCCCCCCCCACTTTTTTCCCCACCCCAAGGTATTGTCTACAGTCTTTTTAATTCCTAAAGGCTGAACAATTAAAAGGGAAATGTAAGCTGACATCCTTCGTTGTCCAAGAGATGCACTCACAAGGAAACACCATGAAAAAATGAAGAAGTTGGTTTCTACTGCAGGACTATGCGCCATCCCATAAATCCATCTGATGCGCAGCACCTCGCAACGCATTCTATGACTACTCTGGATTATACTCCACTTTCTCCCGAACTGAATTTTTCCCTCGCCTAAAATAGGTACTGAAATAGGAGAGATTTAGTGATGTCTAGGACGCTATTACCGATGGAACAAAACAGATGAAAGAGGTATCAAAGAATAGGCTCTAGAAATGTTTTCAACAACTGTACTATTGGGGAAGGAAACTATTTTGAAGGAAATGCAATGTAAAAAATTGCAGCAGTTTTATTTTCCTTCTTCACAATACGCAATTTTCGGGACTTGTTTGCAGTTACTTCGTATCCGAGCATACCTACAGTTATGAACTAACCTGCATCTAAACAGGAAAATACTATTTTGCCGTCTCCGTAATGGAGCTTGGTTACAGCCAATAGAGCACATATTCTGGTAATGACTTCAGGAAACGTGGCACAAGCACCTGCTCCTACACTGCTAAATTTTATGCTAACAAAAAAGCCATCTCGCCTGTCCAAACCCCAATAAAGACAAAGCTGTATGGTACACGAGGAGATATGAACTGCACGATAGCTTTCGTAAAGGCTACCGGCCTCTTGATATGCTTTCTGACAGAAGGATTGAAGAAAAAGAAGATGAAGAAAAAGAACTTCCACTGTGTGATTCTTACCAAAGCCCTCTTTAGCTGAGCTGGTCATGTTCTTACACTACTGTCTTAAAGCTTCAAGAATTACCTGCTTAAGGTTAAAGGGTTAAATAGCACCAAAACATCAAAGAAACCCATCTGCAGACCCTTGAGATTGAGTTAAAATAGTGGTCTTACAGCGAGTCTGGTAAACATCGGGTGACGACATTTTCGCTTTAGCTATCATGTGACCTGGCACGTGATATCTGGGCTTGTGTCCAGGTAAACCCCGGGACTTATAAACAAAAAACTGGCGTTAGAGATTTATGTCAAGTTTAGGAGACAAGGAATGTGGAGTGTGTGTGTCCGAATGTGTCATAAAACTGTTGGAGTTTGTGAGCACCTTGATCTGTCGGAGAATTGTTGGAGTTTGTGAGCACCTTGCTCTGTCAGAGAATTGTTGGAGTTTGTGAGCACCTTGATCTGTCAGAGAATTGTTGGAGTTTGTGAGCACCTTGATCTGTCAGAGAATTGTTGGAGTTTGTGACAACCTGGATCTGTCAGAGAATTGTTGGAGTTTGTGACAACCTGTATCTGTCAGAAAATTATTGGAGCTTGTGACAACCTGGATCTGTCATATAATGGTCGAGTTTGTGACATCCCTGATCTGTCAAAGAACAGTTGGATATCATGAGATTTTGGATCTGTCAGAGAACTGTAGGCGTTTGTGAGAGTTTGGACTTGTCAGAGAAGTGTTGGAGATTGTGACAGCCTGGATTAGTCACAGAGCAATTTGTGTTTCTGACAGCCTGGACCTGTCAGAGAAGTGTTGAAGATTGTAAGAGTCTGGAGCCATCAGAGAACTGTTGGAGTTTTGTGAAAGCCTGGATCTGTCAAAGAATTGTTGGTGTTTGTGACAGGTTGGATCTTTCAGAGGATTGTTGGTTTTTGCGATAGGTCGGATCTGTCAGAATTGTTGGTGTTTGCGTAGCATGTCAGAGAACAGCTTGGATCTGTGACACTCTGGGAGTTTGTGAGAGCTTGGATCTGTCACCGTGACTATATGGTTGAATTTGTTAGAGAGTTGTTTTTGGTTTGTAAGAGAATTGTTTGAGTTTGTCAGAGAATAGCTTGGATACATGCTCGAGTTTGTGGGAGGAATGGTTTCAGTTTTTGTGAGCATTGTCTCACTTTCTAGGCGCACTGTTTGAGTTTGTGGGAGGAATGGTTTCAGTTTTTGTGAGCATTGTCTCACTTTCTAGGCGCACTGTTTGAGTTTGTGGGAGGAATGGTTTCAGTTTTTGTGAGCATTGTCACACTTTCTAGACGCACTGTTTGAGTTTGTGGGAGGAATGGTTTCAGTTTTTGTGAGCATTGTCTCACTTTCTAGGCGCACTGTTTGAGTTTGTGGGAAAAACAAAATTTTAATTTCTAGGAGCACTGTCTGAGTGTGTGGAGGAACTTTTTGGGTAGGATGGAGTTAGGTATTTGGTTATTCTTAGTTTGCGGCAGAGTTCTTGGAGTTTTTGATGTTTAGTAAACTAGAGCGAGAGAACTGTGTGAGTGTGTCAGAGAATTATTTCAGCACTGATGTTTAAATGTGTCCCGTCAATTGAAAAGGGGAAGGGGATACGCTGTGAGAAAATGAAAGCAGGGGTGGAAGAGGATGCTGGACAGTTCGCCATCAGAAAATGAAGGAAATTCATCATCCATATCATGAATAGAATTCAGGGCAGCACCTTTGTTATCTATCAAAAACATTCGTCTTATGGTTTTTCCTGGACGTTCTCGTTTTCTTGATCCATTCACTTCACATCTCGCATTTCCACTGTTGATACTTACGGTTGCCCAGATATTGCTCTGATTTTTCAGCATCATTCCTTAGACAGGTTCTGCTTATTTAATGCTTAACTATTCTTCTCGGGCATTTGTTTTTAATGTATTTATCTTTCGTGAAAAAGTGAAAGTGGGGGGGGGGGGGGGGCTGGGTTTACAATCTTCTCCTTCTTTTTTTTTTTTTTTGTGTTTACCGGTTGTAAACTCCAGCGGAAAGTTCTATACTGAAGTCTTTTGTTCCAGAACCTGAGTGTTGCGTGCAAATCTATTTTACAGATCTGTATGCATATTGTTAGTTCCTTGCCTCTCAGGCACTCCGACTTTGAACAAAGGCCCCGCCCCCACCCCACCTCATTCGGCTCTTACGACATGCTTGCTGGGAAGGAAGTGGGTCTATTCTTGTTTTTTCTACAATGGGGCCCCGGAATCCACACAGGGAAGTACCATCAAAAATACGTAAAATGGTTTTCAAATTTTATAATTTCGAGTTATATATTCAGGTTTTTACAAACCGCTGTTGTATTCAAATCGCACATATATATTATAAGGAAATGTTTTGCAATGTTTTTTTTAACTTCCTGCTGCAGGTGGTCACAGAAAAAATCTTTATTAAGAAGGTAATTATTAAGTCAGAAATGATTGGCAGTGTAGCAAACAGAAGGCAGTGGTCATATATAACGACTAAGGTCCCACATGATACACTAGAAGATGAAAGTGTATACTCTAATTTCTGTTTATTTCTCTACTTCTATAAAAGTAAATCGGCGTCTGTTGCCTGCGGGTTATAAATGAGTTTCACAGTCCCGACATACCGGGGTTTACATTTAGCAGCAGGTGATTAGGCAGCAGAACTGTTTGTGTCTGTTTAGACAGCCATAAGAGCGTTAAACCGTTTAAAAAATAACAGCAAATGCATCATCATCAGGTGCCTTGAATTCTAAAAAAACACATCTCAGAGGCCTCAATAACTTGATTGGCTTGTTTCCTAATCTTCAGGATTCACATACCTATGTAAAAACTAGCTCTCTATAACATGCAAGAATTCCGTTTCTGACCTTAAATTGAGTATTTAAAAAGTAAACTAAAGGACTTCTCTGCGCCTTTAGACGTAATGTACAAATAGGGCTGGAGCTATATCATACTGTTCCACACACACACAAATAATAAAGGAACGCATAGCAACAGAAAGGAACATACATATCCACAACTTTGACATTCTGCATCTTTGTAACGCATCAAGTGAAATTGCTCAATTTTCACATAAGAATACCTTAGGGTTTTTATATTCAATTGAAACGTTTGTTTGCATCTGGGTCACGATAATTTTTAGGCGCAAGGCCTTTCCCGTTAATATGGTGTTTGGCCTCTTGCGTGGATCGGTGACTGGCATCTCCTGGGTATGGATGCGATCAGATGTAGGATGTGGGCCTGTGAGATGGCTGCCCGTTCTTCGTGGAGTGCCTGGAACAGGTTACGACCATTGGCTGGAGGTACGTCTCAGCGACGAGCACGTTTTTGCAGCTCATCCCACAGGTGCTTAATCGGACTCATGTCTGCAGACAGGGATGACCAGGAGAGGGTTTGAATGTTTTTGGCAACCAGGAACTGCGTGATCAACAGTGCAGAATGGTGTCTGGCGTTTTCCTGTCAAAAAATATAGCTGTTGGCAACCCAAAATGGAAGGATTTATGGTTGAAGAATTTCACTTGCATATTGCTGCGCATTCAGGTTCCTTCAAAATGCACCAACTGGCTCCTTCTGTAGTAAGTGATCAGTCCCCACACCATTACACCTCCACCACTGTGCAGCAGAGCTTCATCGGCGCGATTTTGGGCTAAACCTTCATTTCGCCTATGGTAGACCATACGCCGCCTATCATAACCCTGCAACAACAAGAAAAATTAGTTACTGAACATGACACGTCGCCATTGGTTGTCACATGTACAGCGACGATGTTCGAAGGCCCAAAGACGTCGATTTTGGCGGAGGCGACGCGTAAAGACAGATCCTCGGTGTGGTCGTCGTGCCCAAAGTCCATCGTCATGCAATCTTTTCCGCACATGTTTAAGCAGACACCTGACAATTCCTGCGCAGTTGAGGAAGCTGTTGTAAACCTGTCTCTGAAGTGAAAAAGCCGAACTACTCGATTATCAGCTGCTTTTGTCCCTCTGGGTCGTCCACTGCGATATCGGTCCTCAACTAAACCAGTGGCTCAGAACCGGTACTAAAGTCGACTGATGGTACTCTGTTATGTATGCTTAGATGTCTGACTACTTGACATTTACTTTCTCTTGCCTACAATCGGCCAAAAGCAAAATTCTTTAAATTTATCAAAAGAGGCGCAATTCATGACCGCTTGAAAATGAACTGAATGTTTTGGTGCAGCTTATCCTTTTATAGGGTTTCGACTGCGTAGGCGGTGACTGGTGTTCTCCCCAAATTGTGTCGCTGTCTCGTGCGCGCCTTATGAGCTTTGTTCACAAATATGGTCTTTAGCACAATGAACCAATGCGCTGCAACGATTATAAAAACCCACGCAATTAACGCTGTCACGGGACAGCCCACACCCCTTTCGTCTTAGACTGGTCTGGATCTTGTCACATCTATGCAGATGATGTTCAGTTTAAAAGTGGACTTGCCTCTATCGATAAATAGTCCTGCTTTTGTTATTATGTGTCTACATAGCAGGTTAAGTACTCAATTATATCCTAATTATCTTAGGAGAGATAAATTTTTAAATTCAAGACCTTAGGTGAGATTCATTGTTAGTGAAGCCAAAATTTCAACTGCCGAACAACTGCTTTGGACGCGGATAAATACCGTCCCGCCTCTATCAGGAGAGACCCTTAGTTTGAATTTATTCTGGACTGACCTTCCAGAAAAGACGCACGCTTACTGCCTTTGTGCTGTATATCTGTCTATCTCTAGTGAATCATCGATTCATACTAGAAGATCCTTTGAGCATGGGTAAGTACACTATAGTTTATGAGTACCATATGTGTAACCCTACTGCTGAGTGTAAGACAGAGGTGGCTATGTGAAGTAATAGGACTGAGCCGTCCATTTATTTTATCGATAGGTGGGCGTCTGGACTTTACATCACCTTTAAAAAACCGAAATATTAGCTCTACGGACTCCGTTCATGGGTTCCAGACAGTTTGAACATTACACATCTCAGTTAAAATTTGCTTGTCGCATTGTTCAATATATTCAGCCATTCTGCAACCTAAGACCATATCGTGGTCAGCGCCCGAGATACCGGTCGATATCAGCAGGGTCAGGCTAATTTTAGTACAGGTCTGACGTCACAGCGGGCATCTGCGTGTCGACAAAATGTAAATAGACTTGGAACGGAAGGGCTGTATATGTGTGTGTAGCTTTTCAGTGTTATATATATGTCTATATATATATATATATATATATATATATATATATATATATATATATATATATATATATATATATATATATATATATATATATATATATATATATATATATATATATATTCTTGTATTTGAACATACTTGTGTGAGAATAGATATGCCAGAATGGAGAGAGAGAGTTGGTATCCTTCTACAGGTTGTCTTACGAGTTGTCGGAACGGGTTCCCTGCTCACTTCTCAGTTTTCCAACCCTAACAGTTTTCCAACCCTAGCACAGACCTCTGAGCTAAAAGTTTGGGGATAGATGAAGAGCTCAGGAACTAGGTATGTGGGGTGTAGGATGATTGATAATTCTGGTTTCCCTCGGTCGACAACGATCCACAACTGATCCAGCCTACCCTACATCCAGCAGCCAGAAGAAAGTATAATGGTTCATCAGGTCACTCCTGTTCCTGCATTCTGTTGGTGACGGTACAATGACAATAATTTAATACCTGGGAGAGGTCCATGCCCAGTGTGTTTTTGTGAGTGTTGCCTGGCATCTTTTCTGCCTATACCTGAGGCAACAGATTGTATTGTATTAACATTTAAACCTAGGTAAATATAGTCAGCCAACTGGATCAATCAAAAATAGTCAAGGAAAGGTACTTACTAACACTAAAGATCAAATGGACAGATGGGTTGAATATTTTGAAATGCTTCTAAACAGACCAGGCCCAGAGGTTCCCCCAGATATCCAGCCTTTAGAAATGGAACTGGATATCAACTGTGAGATACCATTCAAAGAGGAAATTAGAAAAGCTATAAATCTTCTTAAGGAAGGAAAGGCGTCAGGCCCAGATGGTATCCCAGCTGAAGCCATCAGGACCAACATAAACACATCAACAGAATTGCTACATAGATTATTCAGTAAAGTCTGGGAGACCGAAGAAATACCAGCAGACTGGAGAGAAGGATATCTTGTGAAACTGCCCAAAAAAGGTGATCTACAGGAGTGTGAAAACTATAGAGGAATTATGTTGCTGTCAGTTCCTGGAAAAATATTAAGTAGAATTATTTTGGAAAGATTAAAAGATGCTATTGATAAAATGCTAAGAGATGAGCAGGCAGGTTTTCGGTCAAACAGATCCTGTACTGATCAGATAGCCACATTACGTATTATAATAGAGCAAAGCATTGAACTAAACTCACCACTTTACATTGGATTTATAGACTATGAAAAAGCATTTGACAGCATTGATAGGGAATCTCTCTGGAAATTGATGGGGCACTATGGAATCCCACAGAAAATTATCAACTTAGTTAAAGGCAACATATAAAGACATGAAATGTCGAGTTCTTCATGAGGGAAAGCTAACAGATGCATTTGAAATAAAAACAGGTGTGCGACAGGGATGTCTTTTGTCGCCTCTCCTATTTTTACTGGCTATAGACTGGACTATGAAAACAGTAACTGCTAACACCAAGAATGGAATTCAGTGGACCCCTACAAAACAGCTTGATGATCTGGACTTCGCTGATGATATTGCCCTTCTGTCCCATTCACGGAATCAGATACAAGATAAATTAAATATACTTAATGCGAGATCACAGCAGCTTGGTCTGAAAATCCATAAAGGAAAGACAAAGATAATGAGAATAAATCAGGCAAATAGTAATGTGGTTTCTCTTTATGGCACCCCACTCCAAGACGTGGAGTCGTACACCTATTTAGGCAGTAATGTAGATAAAGATGGAGGAACTGATAGAGATATTAGAATAAGAATACAAAAGGCAAGAGGGGCTTTCATAGCACTAGGGAATTTGTGGAGGTCAAAAGAAATTAAAAGAAATACTAAACTAAAAATTCCTAATTATAATGTCAAATCAGTACTATTGTATGGGGCGGAAACATGGAGAACAACGAAGGCAATTACTAATAAATTGCAGACATTCATTAACTGGTGCCTGCGCAGAATAGAGGGAATAAAATGGTATGATAGAATAACTAATGTAGAACTTTGGGAAAGAACTAAACTGGCTCCAGTGGATCAGGAGTGAGGAAAAGACGCTGGCGTTGGATAGGGCACACACTGAGAAAACAGGAGAACAGCATAACTAGAATGTCTTTGCATTGGAACCCACAGGGGCATAGGAATAAAGGAAGGCCAAAAAACACATGGAGAAGAGAGCTGGAGAATGAGGTTAGAAAGATTGGGAGGACATGGGGAGAGCTCCATGTAATGGCGAAGGATAGAACGACTTGGCGTGAGTTGGCGTGCCTATGCTCCATTGGGGGATAGAAAGGCAGAAGAAGAAGAAGAAGAATATTTAAACCGGACTCTAGACCAGTGATATAACCTGGACAGTGACAGGGTATCAAAATCTGAATGTTTTAGTCGGTGCGTCCCGTCATTCTTCGTATGCTGTATTCCGAAGTAAGAAGTTCGTGAGTCAATGCACCACTTTCTAGATGTGTGAGACCTTTGTTTCAGTGGACCGGACCTGGTGAAAGCTATGTCAAAAAGGCTAGCACCTGCGGTTAACCATATACCTAAGTGCCATTTCCATGAGTCCAGTATTCCACATCTTAGCAGTGATGAGGATGCCTGCTACTAAAGGCAACTCATGAACGCTTGTTGTCATAGCTTGTCTTTGGTTCTTCAGTGGTGATTGACTTTGCTAAATTCCTTTGCTTTTATTCCTACATTTGTTAAACTGATTACAGGATTGTTGTGATTTTTATATTCTTGTTTTAGTGTCCATTTTTCACAGTTCCTAGTTGTCTGGAGTATTCGAAGTGATGTTACATTACATGTTTTATTATGCTTTTTGACTAGCATAGAAGTCCTATCTAGTCTGGGGGCTTAATAGTAGTGAGGAAGTCAGGCCACGTTGCGCCTAGGAATGTTTATGTATTCTGTAGTGTCATAATTTGAGTCGCCTCACCCCTGAAGTAGGTTGGATGTTCTTTGGAGCTGCGGGATTTCGCCTAGACCTTTGCGAGCCAACATCTCAACATTTAAAACTACTTCACAGTGCCCTTTGGTTCAGTAGAGAAAACCCTAACAAAGGCAAGTGACACTAATATATGTGACAAACGACCACACGTCCACTGGACACGATAAACAACATGTGAGTCTGCTTTTCATATACAGAGTGCGATATTTTATTTACAAACTAATAAAAACGCGCCATCGGATAACTATGCGCTTCTACAATATATATATATATATATATATATATATATATATATATATATATATATATATATATATATAGACCAATCGACATTCGGTAGGTCATGTGGTCAACAGGACTCCGACCACCTTTACTTCCCAGGACTTTACGGGATATCCATTTAAGACTGGGTCGAGCTGGGAGCAAAAGTTCTTTCTAGAAAAAAAAAAGTTTGGTTAAAACAGCAAACTACTGAGCGTAATAGATACTAACTGAAACCCATGTACGCAAACTTTCACCTGCGAGATAAGATGTTTGAGAAAAGCTGTCAACATAACGATCTGAGATCATTGTACTAAATTCACATCGAGAAACAGTGGTTTGGCCATCTCGTTAGAATGCAACAAGATCAAATACCCTCACAAGCACATCTCAAAAGATCAGCTACGAGATAAGGAAGACAGCCGAGAAAAAAAAATGGATCGACAACATTAAATACACTCTACGCCTTCACCGCATGGCAAGAGCCAGTGGCAGATAGCGTGAACTGGATCGCAAATTATTCCTCCCCACGGCAGAAGTAGTTTATGATAGTGATGATGACTGAACGAAAAATTGTCTAGGAAAACCAACAGCCCACAAATGCTGGGGAAGGTTTGTAAAGGAAAATAATGAAAACTACATAAATCAATCTGATGCCGTCTTCACAAAGAATGTTTTGCAATAGATGTCTACCGCTCTTCATTTCTCGTCCTTACCGAATATTCTCTGTGGCTGCTGTTAGTCCATCCCTTGATCTTATCCTTCCTTCGTTTTCTTCTCTATCTACATCTTGCTAACTTGCCTTTGTCTGTTTATAGTGCCAAACACTTCTTCTTCTTCCTTCTTCTACTCCAACCCATCTTCTTCATCTGCTTTGCACTTACAAAGCGGTTGGTATTTTGTATTCTGGTTTACAGCTAGGTTTTAATAACAGTACCTTTCGGTCTGACACAATTGATCGCCTTTTATTACATGCTTATTTTTGAACAGTAGGTCTGCTCTCTGCTCACCGCCGATCAAAAGGGTTAGCTCCCTGGAGGAGCCGGATTTTTTTTAAACTGACGTTGGTTCCCAGGTCGACCCAGCCTTGGGTACTGGGTACGGGCTCAGTCCCGGGAAGTAAAAGCGGCCAGCGTGATGCTAACCACATAACCCATCTTGTGCCGAGTGGTCTATAAAATACAGGTCTAGCCCTATATGACCTATGCGCCTAAAGGCATGGAAAAGGGTCCTTTACTTTTTTTTTTAGGTCTGTTCTGTTTCTCATAAAAGCGGGCCACGGAACCCATAAGAGAATATAATTCTAACCCTAAAGTAAAAACACATAACCCATCTTGTGCCGAGTGGTCTATAAAATACAGGTCTAGCCCTATATGCCCTATGCGCCTGAAGGCATGGAAAAGGGTCCTTTACTTTTTTTTTTAGGTCTGTTCTGTTTCTCATAAAAGCGGGCCACGGAACCCATAAGAGAATATAATTCTAACCCTAAAGTAAAAAACAGAGATACCAACAAGAGCTGCTAGATAGAAACACCGATCATTCAATACCAACCACAGTGTCCAGTCTGTGTCACGTTCCCGCGCGTGGGCGGATGCGCAATGTTCTCATACAGACTGGGAGTGAGTGACGAGTTGCGTCACTTTGGCGGCGCGTCCCCGGGGAATTCATTGTTCATTGCACAATGTATCACCTAGCCTGTTTAGCGAAAGGTCAAACAAAGCACTAACCATGTGTTAATTGTGGCATCAATACACTTTTACAGTTTCCTTGTGATCTATGCCGTCCGGAGTTTGGGTTGGTTAGGGGGGGGGGGGAGGGGGGAGAGGGGGAGGGGAATTAATAAATGCCACAAAATAACCAGGAAGTGCGACGACAAGGATAGATACACATATAGCTACCTACTCCCCCTTTGGGGGTAGGGTGGGGGGGGGGGGAGTTGCCTGTCAGAATCGTCCATGCTATAAGACAACCATAACATGCTAATGTTTTTATCAGAGACTGGATAAATTAACAAAACAGCACGACTCTATACTTATCTACACAGTTAGACAATATAATAATCTAAGGGAAGAACAAGAAAGCAAAACTAAGAATTGTACACAAGATAAAAAGAGATAAGATGTTTGAGAAAAGCTGTCAACCTAACGATCTGAGATCAATGTACTAAATTCACATCGATACCATAATAATCTATAACTTCTTGAAACAGTGAAGCGAATCTAAACGTAATGAATCAAGAGGTGAGGGAGAAGAAGGTGGCGTTAAATGGGACATTTTGAGAATACAGCAGGTTATAGTTATTTGACATCTGTCCTCGTTGCATTTCAGACCATTCAGATCCGCTCTTCAGTAAATCCCGCAGCCTGTAGCGGCTGCTGGCACCAGTCCTGCGTTGGTTTCGTATCATTATCAGTGTGAGGCATCAGAGTATGAGCCAATTTACATCCCTTTTGTGTCAGCCTGGGGGGGGGGGGGGGGGCGCTACGGTTGTCTAGATATGTACCTAGGGCGCCCTGGTATACCACATCTCTTTTCCCCCTGCCTTCAGTTGTATTGCCATATAGTGCTTTAACTATTTTTAATTGATCAATCAATACTTAGTGGATGCTGTGCTCTACATCGCACCGACCACCTTTACTTTCCAGGACTTTACCTGATACTCACTCAAGGATGGAAGTTACAGTCATTTTTGAAGGAAAGAAAAAAAGTAAAGAAAGAAAAAAGTCTGTCTGTTCGGATTCGAACCCACGACCTTCAGATCCGTATGCGAGAGTATACTCAACATCACTGCCTAAGACGTATTGGTACAACCACAGTGGCACTTGGTGAAATGTGACCCAATTACTCCTACACAGGTGTATAGGGCACTACCAAAGTAAATACCACGAGCGAGTAGAATCAACGATACGCGTCCCCTGCATGCAAACACGGTTGGCACAAAAGGCTTCAGCATGCAATTATGGCTGCCCTAGATGGGACAAGCTGACAGACAAAAGAACGGGTTATCAGCCGTGAGTATGTCCGTGTCCGTATGGTGCTTTGTTGTCGTTACTGTGAGCCAGGGGAAGCAACTACATTACTGTTGCAATCATTAGCAGTGAATGAGATAAAGTGTGAAAGAGTTAGCGGTTACTGGTTGTCATGTGTGTGAATGGGTGAGTGAGTGAGTGAGTATGTGGGTACGTTAGTGGATGTGTGAGTGAGCTGACTAGTGCGTGCGTGAGTTATGGGTTGGATTATCTTCACAGCACTCCGGACACGTCCTCTGGTGCTCAGAATCCCCCTGTAACATATTCATCAGTGTCACGCTGGTAATCGTGTTAGTCCTTTGTTGGTTGACAAGACTTCGTATGTGAGTGGGTGTGTGAGTAAATGAGTGAGCGTAAGTGAGTGAATGAGAATGATTGAGTAAGTGAGAGTGAGTGAGTGAGCGAGTGAGTGGCTGAGTAAGTGGCTGAGTGAGTGAGTGGCTGAGAAAGTGAGTGGTTGATCAAGTGACTGGGTGTGTTAGTTAGTGCGCCAGTGAGTTATAACAGGAGCAGTGAATTTTTGAAAAAGCTGATGAACGCTCAAATAAACGAGTAGGCAAGTGAGCTGTGAGTGAGTGAGTGAGTGAGTGAGTGAGTGAGTGTGTGTGTGTTTGTGTATGTGTGTGTGTGTGTGAGTGAGTGAGCAAGTCAGTGAATGAGCTAATCAGTCGGTGGGTTAGTTATTTAGTAAGTCAATACACCACTTTGTTAATCAGTGATTCATTAAAAGAGTTAATAAGTCAGAGAGTCAGAAGTCAGTCAGTGAAAGAGTACACAGTAAAATCAGTATTTGAATCAGTCGTCAGTCAGTCAGTAAGTCAGTGGGCAAGTTATTAATTCAGTCAGTGAATCAGTCAGTTAGTCGATGCGTCAGTCAGTGAGTCAGTCAAAGAATCAGTCAGTCAGTCAATCGGAAGGTCGGTGATTCAGTAAGTCAGTCCATAGTCAGCCAGTCACTTAGCTAATCAGAAGTCCGGTCACTTTTATAGTTGCTAACGAAAAAGTCTCAAGCACGTGCTAACCAGTGTTTCCACTATGGATGTTTTACATCCAGATGTAGATGTTTTTCCTTGCATTTAGATGGGTTTTTTTACGTTTAGATGGTAGATGTTTTTCTAGATTTTTTTTTTCATTTGGAGTTAATTTATCAAATCTAACTAAGAAACAGGATGCAATTTGACCTCTTAAATGCTATCTTGACAAAAAAATTCGGTCTGATAAGAGTAGGGAAAGGCTGTTCCATTTATCAGCTCCCAGACTGGGTATTAAAAGAAATTGGACAGCTAAAGCATACCAGAGTTATTTTCGATCTGAAGCTTTAAATTCATCATCCAAGCTAAGTTTATCCTGTCGATCTTGTGACGCAGACTTCAGTAAAGATGAAGACATGATTCTATAGGGTAAGTCATATCAATTGCTGTGTAATTTGTGACTCTTTTCATTTGGACGTTTTTTCTAGATGTTTTTCACGCAAATCTAGATGTTTTTAGATATTTTTTTACTCCGTTTTTGATGTTTTTTGTCAAAGAAAAGTGGCAACACTGGTGCTAACAGTGACGACTGACAGTCTGCAGATCTTGCATAGGCGTACAGGTTCGTCCCCATCCTCCGCTCACTTCCCGTTAGAGAACGGTCAGAGAAAAGCCACATTTGACAGTCAGCTCTGGAAGATCTTACAAAAGATCAGAAGTGATCAGGTCCGAATTACCCGAGGTAGTAGTAACTGCGCTAATAAAATTCTCACCTGCACAGTTGTGGCGACAGCAATAGCCATGCGGCCGTAGATCCTCGGGCTCAAAGACCTTCCTGCGTACACCGCAAAAGTGGTAAAATAAAGTAACTGGCAGTAACTGGGCTTGATTTCATTATAAAACACACGCAGTGGCTGAAGCCATTTAACTATCATGCCAGCAAACAGGATACCATAACGACCAATGAGACACCGGCAATGCAAACAACACAGTGTATAAAATTCCACCGGTATTTACCAAGCTTTCTTTACTTTCTACACCGATATACAATTGGAATACGAATAATAGAAGAATATACAAGGCATGGTCACAGGACATCCTCGCCAATGGTCTTGTTACAAAAGAAGAAAGGTTTATTACAGCAGTTGTAGCAGGGTTAAAAGAAGCAACTGCTAAGGTGTAAACAGGCATATGGGGTTGTCAGAACTTGTTGCCGTGAGCTTTCAGACACTCATCAACTACTTAGGAAGACAATGGATATGGTCCGCGAAGAAATACACAAGTCAACAAACTGGCACTCTCTGGCACTGTATACGTAATCCACAAACTGCCAGGTTCAAGAGGATCATGAACCTTTTTCTTCTTCTTCGTCCTCGTTTTCTTCTTCTTCTCTTCCACCTTCTACTTCAGCGAAGTGTTAGGAGTGGGGGTGGGGGGGGGGGGAGATGAGGTCTGTCAAGAGCACTATTAAGACCGATGTTCATTTCTGTAAGGCTGTTCTTAATGCCATCATTCCATTTTTCCGAGGTCTTCCACTCGCTCTATACCAGTTAAAACGTCGTAATGTTTGCTCGCTGTGGCATTCTTGTTAGGTGTCCAAACCACTTCATTTGTTGTTCTTTGATAACTTGTAAGACTAGCTTTATTCCTAGCATTCGTCTGATTTCGTATCACGAACCGATGAGATGAAATAATAATATTGGCTGCTTCCTCTTTCAGGACTGCGATTCACAGCAAGTCCACTTTAGAGAACCGAAACATTTGCACTAACAACATCCAGTAGGAGAATGGAAGTAGAGGTAGTCACTACAGATGTTTAGTGGCTTTCTGAAACACTTTGCACACACGATAACACTGTGTCAGATTTTGATCCTATGCTTCAGAAGATCGATTGCGGAGTCTATGGTATCACTACATTCTGGATTAGCCCTATTATCATGTCTCAGTTTCCAAGGCTTGAGAGACCTGGTTTAGAACCAGTTCCCAGCATTATTTCAAGGCGCTGTGTCATAAAACTAGTCCGATAACTAGATTATTGTGTAATGATTAACCTCGTGGAAAAGAAGTAGGATGACAATAATATCATATGTTGAAAAAATGCACATTTTGCTAATATTCTCAGCTGAAACCGAGACAGCCAATTAATATTTTAAGCTCACAACGCGTCTGACAAAGTAAGTCAGTTTACCCCCCACTCCCTACCCCTAACCTTTTTTTTCCTCCCTGTTTACGCAATCTCATTTTGTGTTTGTAGGTCACCGGGTTGAACGGGTGATTACTCGCAAGATGTGTTATTACAACTAGGGCTGTACCGAATAGTGATTATCACTATTCGGCCAAATACGAATAGCGAGACTAACTAGTCGGCCGAATCCGAATACGAATGGTGTATCATCGTCATCTGGTGCCTTGCCGACTGGTGTAGGCGATTATGCCTCGTCACAATCTGCGATCTCCTGCAGGATGTATTAGTTTGTGTGCTGAAACGCCTCCACGCCATGCAACAAGACTGTCAAGAATCTTCTCTCGTTGTCCTCTTCTATCCCTCCTTCCACAGATCTTTCCAGTGGTCACCACATGTTCCATTTTCCACCTTCTTATAACATGGCCGAAAAATGATGACTGTCTCCTTCTGATGTCTTTGATTAGTTGCATTCGGGCTCCCACCTCTATCAAAACCTCTTGGTTGCCTTTTTTTTTTTTTTGCTGTCCAGGGTATTTTAGCATTGTCCTGTAAAAAACATCTCTGAGGCCTCAATAAATTGTTTGGCCTGCCTATCGATTGTCCAGGACTCACAACGCATTGCCTTTAAATATAAGTGCTTACTTGACTAGGCTAACAGTTACTGTTGTACATATGACCTTTCCCACTTTAAAGTTTCAGCCAAAATGTAAAAACAAACTTACTTATCCGCTGCACCTTTACGAATACAGATGGAGGATCAGTCGCACCTCGAAATAAATACAGAGACAATATTTAGCACGCTGCTGTTGCCATTTTATGGAGTATGATACACTTTGAGTTTGAAACAAGAGGGAAGGGGGGGGGGGGGGGGACTTGTTTCGGGGAGGAAAGACAATTTAAATTTAAACTTCTAAGTATCTTCATGCCTTCTTTAATAATGTCATAAATTATAGCTGACTTTTCTAGATTTTCGCCGCGGCACCCCTGGCATTCGCTCCCAGTTTGAGCACCTCTGGTGTAATGCCTCGGTCGAGTCAGCAAGCAAAGACCTTGCTAGCTGCTGTACCACGCAACTGGGCTGCAGTTTCCCCCGTTACGACAGACTTAGGCAACAGCAACTATTGTGTTAATGCGAGAATTATTTCAGTCCATCGCAGTGTATGCAGAAACGGGTGGACGGCAACCACTACTCGTATTCGGTCCGACCGCAAGTATTCGGCAGAATACCAAAAAGTAATTAGGTCCAATATTCGGCCCCGAAGCGAATAAGAAGCGAATATTCGGTAAAGCCCTAATTACAACTCGAATGATTGCCGCTAAAAATAACTGCAATGGTGGGAAAAAGGGGGGGGGGGGGGTTGGCATGATAAAATGAATATTCTCGTTTATTACTAAAATTATCTAAAACTACACAATCTAATAATTCCTACAGATACAACTATAAATGTAAGTTCTATTCCTGAGCCTTATACTCAATTTGTATAAAACTTAACAATAAGCGCTTTTTAGTGGGGGGGGGGGGGTACGGAGGCGACAGCCGGGCAAACCCAAAAAAATTAGACGGTTCCAGTGAAAATAATGACTTTAGCGTGCGTAGACTGACATCCTGGACAAGAAGGGAAAGAAAACTATAAGAACTGTGGGGGCAGCATGTGCAGAATGTATGGAGCGACTGATTCCGCAAAGGATCTGAGTGATACTCAACCACCAGGGTACCAGAAGGGTAACTTTTCAGTCCAACTGGCCCTGTCACCTTTAACATGTGAACTCCTCTTTAGCTACATCAGGAGGGGAGAAACCCATGGTGGAATGTCTGGCATTTACTAATGCCAGTGCCTGTCCCATTCATTCATTCTCTCATCAACCCACACATGGACTCATTCATTCTCTCATCAACCCACCCATGGACTCATTCATTCTCTCATCAACCCACCCATGGACTCATTCATTCTCTCAACAACCCACCCATCCATTCAATATTCATTCTCTCATCAACCCACTCATGGACTCATTCATTCTCTCATCAACCCACCCATGGACTCATTCATTCTCTCATCAACCCACACATGGACTCATTCATTCTCTCATCAACCCACCCATGGACTCATTCATTCTCTCATCAACCCACACATGGACTCATTCATTCTCTCATCAACCCACCCATGGACTCATTCATTCTCTCATCAACTCACCCATCCATTCAATATTCATTCTCTCATCAACCCACCCATGGACTCATTCATTCTCTCATCAACCGACCCATCCATTCAATATTCATTCTCTCATCAACCCACATATGGACTCATTCATTCTCTCATCAACCCACCCATGGACTCATTCATTCTCTCATCAACCCACCCATGGACTCATTCATTCTCTCATCAACCCACCCATGGACTCATTCATTCTCTCATCAACCCACCCATGGACTCATTCATTCTCTCATCAACCCACCCACGGACTCATTCATTCTCTCATCAACCCACCCATGGACTCATTCATTATCTCATCAACCCACCCATGGACTCATTCATTCTCTCATCAACCCACCCATGGATTCATTCATTCTCTCATCAACCCACCCATGGACTTATTCATTCTCTCAGCAACCCACCCATGGACTCATTCATTCTCTCATCAACCCACACATCCATTAATTAATTCATTTATTCATTCTCTCATCAACCCACCCATGGACTCATTCATTCTCTCATCAACCGACCCATCCATTCAATATTCATTCTCTCATCAACCCACATATGGACTCATTCATTCTCTCATCAACCCACCCATGGACTCATTCATTCTCTCATCAACCCACCCATGGACTCATTCATTCTCTCATCAACCCACCCATGGACTCATTCATTCTCTCATCAACCCACCCATGGACTCATTCATTCTCTCATCAACCCACCCACGGACTCATTCATTCTCTCATCAACCCACCCATGGACTCATTCATTATCTCATCAACCCACCCATGGACTCATTCATTCTCTCATCAACCCACCCATGGATTCATTCATTCTCTCATCAACCCACCCATGGACTTATTCATTCTCTCAGCAACCCACCCATGGACTCATTCATTCTCTCATCAACCCACACATCCATTAATTAATTCATTTATTCATTCTCTCATCAACCCACCCATGGACTCATTCATTCTCTCAGCAACCCACTCATCCATTTATTCATTCTCTCAGCAACCCACCCATGGACTCATTCATTCTCTCATTAACCCACCCATGGACTCATTCATTCTCTCATTAACCCACCCATGGACTCATTCATTCTCTCATCAACCCACACATCCATTAATGCATTTATTCATTCTCTCAGCAACCCACCCATCCATATATTCGTTCTCTCAGCAACCTACCCATCCATTTATTCATTCTCTCAGCAACCCACCCATCAATATATTCATTCTCTCAGCAACCCACCCATCCATTTATTCATTCTCTCAGCTACCCACCCATCCATTAATTAATTAATTCATTCATTCTCTCAGCAACCCACACATCCATTAATTAATTCATTCATTCATTCTCTTAGCAACCAACCGATCCATTAATTAATTTATTCATTCATTCTTTCAGCAACCATCCCACCCATATATTTATTCTCTCAGCAACCCACCCATCCATTCATTCAAAAACAATACGTTCAATACAAAATAATGTTCATAAGTTTAAAAAAAAAAAGATGGCCATAGCAATACACAGACTGCATAGCATTACACATCAATGGCTAAAAGTTTGCGTATCCTTTACAGGACGTTGCAGAACCAACCCCAGCAGCACCTGGCTGTTGTGTGGTTTCTATAGGCAAATTTACGTTGCGCCCCGGTGTAAATAGTAAAAAGCTTTTTTTTTACTATCTACACAGATAAATAATGAGGAAGCCGCCGAGGTCTAACAGCTAGACGCTCGGCTGCGGATCGGAAGGTCGTGTGTTCGGTTCCTGACGAAGGCCGGATTTTATTTTTTATTTTTTTAATTACCCTGGCTCCCAGGTGGACCCAGCCTTGAGTGGGACCAGGTGCAGTCCTGGAAAGTAAAGGCGGCTGGCGTGTTGCTGACCACATCACACACCAAGTGCTGTTTGGTCTACAAAAAAATAGGTCTAGTCCTGTATACCCAATACGCCCGAAAGGCGTAGAAAGGGGTTCTTTATTTAACTTTACTTCACAGATATATAATAAGAATACGAAGAACAGAAGAATATACAAGGCATAGTCATAGGGAATCCTCCCTAATGGTCTTGTTACAAAAGAAGAAAGGTTTATTACAGCAGTTGTAGCAGGATTAAAAGAAGCAACTGTTGGGGTGTAAACAGGCATATGGGGTTGTCTGAAAATGTTGTCGTGGGCTTTGAGACACTCATCAACTGCTTGGGAAGACACGGAATATGGTCCGCGAAGAACTGGTTGCTCACGGAACCATTTGGTCATTGCTGACATAACGTCTACCTATTTTAAACTTCCCACCTGTGACTTTAATATATATATATATATATATATATATATATATATATATATATATATATATATATATATATATATATATATATATATACCTCATTCAAGCGACTAACTGTGGTATGGCACCATGATCATTACCATCAAGTATCATGCTTACAACCAGCAACTGCCAACACCGGCATAAAAGTAGGACAAAAGAAGATATGGAACCAACCTTCTTCTTATATTTCTTTTGTCGTCTCAATGACACAAGGTTGTAGCCCAGTACCATAGTTTCATGCATTTTAATTCAAAATTTCTTCTGTAGTAGCAATCAGTTACACCACTGCCAGCTTGCTAGGCCCGTCGACTTTCGGGGCAGGAAAAAATCTGACCTGGTTGGTGCCCCTATACTTCCAGGCGAACCATCGCCCGTTAGCATGAAACCTCGCGGCTTCAGTTTTCTGGCGTGAAACTTACCATGATCACAAAAATGTTTTGTCAACAGCCGCAGACGATTGTCCATCTCTACCTCCCATCGAGATAACAGCAAGAGGCGTGCAATGCATCCTACCATCTTAACAAACAGCCCACATCCTACAATCTCAACAAACAGCCCGCATCCTACAATCTTAGCAAACAGCCCGCATCCTACAATCTCAACAAACAGCCCGCATCCTACAATCTTAGCAAACAGCCCGCATCCTACAATCTCAACAAACAGCCCGCATCCTACAATCTTAGCAAATAGCCCGCATCCTACAATCTCAACAAACAGCCCGCATCCTACAATCTTAGCAAACAGCCCGCATCCTACAATCTCGACAAAGAGCCCGCATCCTACAATCTCAACAAACAGCATCAACGTCATGTCAACAACAACAACAAGCAGAACGAAACAATGGAAAATAGTCCAGCCAATGAATGAATCAAGAACTGATGACAGTGCACTCAGGGCATTCTCATGCATGCTCAGGCCTCTTCCTCGGTAGCCAACGAGGGGTTTTCATTACTGGTGGTGCTATTTGTAACCTGATTAAATCTCCGCTTGTCAGTTTCTTTGAGTGCTGAAAACTATAGTACTATACACGTTCAAAATAACATACCTGCAAAGTCAGCCGGCAGTAAGTCAATCCTCAACCAGGTAACCCCAGCCTGCTTTCAGGTGACAGTTGCACTTCAGTCTAGACTCCCACACCTAATGATAGGTTTCTTCATATACTGATAGGTTGGCAAATATTTGCACTCGTCTCTTTACGACAGTGCCAGGAGGCCGCGTCCGTGTCTTGCCAGCTCCTAGAGCTATCGATCTCGTCCTGCAGGATCTTTTACATCAGTGTTCCTTAACACTATTTCACTGCGGCCCACCAAAACAGGGTAAATTTTGTTGTTACTGGAGCGTTGTTTCTGATAGACTAAACTTTACACTAACATCCCTCTGATATCTAATTTTTATTACTGACAATCCTGAGAAAGTCTTTTCACACAAATAGGAAATCATTGAGGATTTATTTCTAAAGACTGGAAGAAAACCAGCTACCTTACCTTGTTACATGATTAGGCAGAATTTATGTGGCCTACTGATTGAGGAATACTGGCTTACAGGCCAGAAAGTATAGGGTCGGTGACAGGCGTTTGTATCCACGGGTAGAAAACTCATGAACCTCACAGTCAAGCGTATCTACGACTAAGCCACATTGTACGAAACAAACGAGCCTCGTTATCAAGCAGATCTACGATTAAACCGCATTTTTCAAAAATATTAACTCATTATTTAGGGTATAACTAAACTACATTCTACAAAAACATATGAACCTCAATGTAAAGAAAACCTACGAAACCAGACACTATATAAAACACACGAACCTCACTGTTAAGTATATTTGCAACTAAATCGTTTTCGATAAAACGAAAAGAACCTCACTGCCAAGCAAACCTACGACTAAATCACATTCTACAAAACACATCAGCCTCACTATCAAGCACATCTACGACTAAATCACATTCTGGAAAACCCATGAACCTCACTGTAAAGTATGCCTACGACTAAACCACTTTCTACAACATGCAAGAACCTCACTGTCAAGAAAATCTACGACTAAACCTGTGAACCTCATTGTCAAGAATATATACCACTAAACCACACTGAAAAACATATAAACCTCATTTTCAACCATATGTGTGACTAATCCACATTCTACAAAACACAAGAACCTCACTGTTATGGGTATGACTAAAACACATTCTACAAAACACATAAACCTTTCTGTCAAGCACATCTTCGACTAAACCACATTCTACAAAAACCCATTAACCTCGTTGTGAAGCATTTCTGCGACTAAACTACGTTCTGAAAAAAATACATGAACCTCACTGTCAAGCAAATATACGACTAAACCACATTTTACAAAACATATGAAACTCGTTGTTCGGGGTATGACTAAACCCCATTCTGAAAAACACATGAACCTCATCGTCAAGCATATCTACGCCTAATCCACATTCTACAAAACACACGAACCTCACCGTCGAGCTAGCCAAATCTACATTCTACAAAACACATAAACCTCACTGTCGAGCTAGCCAAATCCACATTCTACAAAACACATGAACCTCACTGTCGAGCTAGCCAAATCTACATTCTGAATAAAGTGTGTAGTCGAATTTTGAAGTTGTGAGGCGAGAAGGGGAAAGAAATGGCGCAGCAAGAGATAGTATAAGTGGATCCGTGGGCGGCCTGTGTGGTGTTGACCACATCACCCACGGAGTGCCGATTGGTCTATAAAATTTAGATCTAGCCCTCTAT
The DNA here is from genome assembly GCA_905116865.2 of Candidula unifasciata. Classification (NCBI taxonomy): domain Eukaryota; kingdom Metazoa; phylum Mollusca; class Gastropoda; order Stylommatophora; family Geomitridae; genus Candidula; species Candidula unifasciata. Next base: position 197,832 of record CAJHNH020000753.1, read on the forward strand.
GTCTTCCCGTGTGAGTCTGGGGCTCCTTTGTGGGGGAAACAAGAATAGACCCACTGCCTATCCAATAAGCCTGTTGTAGGAGTCGACTAATTGGGGGTTTCCTTTGAAGTCGGAATGCATCAGCATGAGAGGCAAGGGACCAAAAGACTGCATACAAATAATATTTGTGAAACGGATGAGCACACAACACTCAGGTCCTGGAACAAGTCTAAAGTCCAGAGATGGATGAACAACCAGAACTTTCCGCAGGAGTTTACAGGCGGCAAATGCGAAGAACAATACTATATGTCCAAAACGCCTGTAGGCGTGGAGAAGGGTCATCATCAAGTACCTTGCCAGCTGACGTTTGCGATCATGCATCTTCGCAGATCTCGGTCTTTGGAGTTCTGGATCAATGTCACTGATGATATTCCTCCGTGTCACTGTCTTAAGCCATCCAAGATCATTTCTCTTGTCTGCCTCTGCAACTTCTACCAGTGGTCTTTCCAGTCGTCACGAAATTTTCCGATGCTCCTTTTCTCATCACATGACCAAAGAACTGTGTTTGTCCCCTTCTCACCGTTGTAGATAAAGTTCTACCATAAATAGCCATTCCCAGGCAATCATTGTTGGTTATTCTGGCAGTCCAAGGTATTCGCAACATTCTTCTCAAAACCCCCATCTCAGCTGCCTCCAATCTTTTCTTCATTTGTTTGCTCACATGGAAAATGGTACTTTACTTATTTCAACTGCACGAGGTTAGCACCTAACACTGATGCATGTCTACAGAGCATTCACTGTACAAGTGGATTTGTCTGTGGGCGTGGTTAAGTAGTGTGTCTAACGGCAAGATAATTGGCATCACTGCCCAGTTTATATTCGACTGGGCTATGTTTCTCTGCGCAGAACTCTTATCAAGAGCATCACACAAAGCACGAACTCTTCTTTTCCAGCGACCCTGGTGGATCTGGAGTTACAGGCACTTGCAAATGGCCTTGAGTAGGCGGGGCAAAAGGCTTTACCATTTCGCCACTGAGGACCCCCTAAGTGTTTATGCACTTAGTGAGGTTGTGTGTGTGTGGGGGCAGATGCGCAGGCCAGTAACTGAGTAAGTGTGATAGTGTGTTTGTGTGTCTGGGGGTGGGGGGATAAATATACTAGGATTCTAAAGCACGAGAAACAGGAAGAGGATCAAAAGTAAGCTTTGTGTGAACACTGTCGAGTCTATTTGTGTTTCACATGCCTGGTATCACAGCCAGTTCAATGTCCCACACTATACCCACCACCTAACGCAATACTCGAACACACACACATACATACATACACGAACACATGCATATGTACACATTCAAACAAACACACACACAAACACACACACACACACACACACACACACATATATATATATATATATATATATATATATATATATATACATATATACACACACACACACGTATACAACCTAACACTCTCACACACATGCAAGCACACTCTCACGCAGCTGTGTCGACTGACTGAGACTCCTAAAAGTAGGTCAACATGCTCTCTCCCGAGCGACTCAACCCCTTTTTTCCTGGTATTACATTCACTCCTAACTCCCAGGCTGTTGCTGCAGTCCTCCACTTTATTATGGTTGTTATTTTTAACTCATTGGGTCCCAATCGTCACTCCCCTCACCAGCACATGACTGCAGGCTTTTCCTTGCTGATGCAATCGTTACGGTTGCCCTAAATATAACTTCTTCAGAGGTTAAAGAGTGTATCTGGGGATCTGCATTGTTGTTCTGCCCTTTAGATTGACATTTGTTAATGTCAGGGTGGTATGGTAAACCTTAAGGTGGCAGCCAGGAGAGGATAAACTGTTCGACCGATCTGTGGATCGGTCGCCACCAGTGAACAAGGTAGACAGTGGTATGAGAGAGGAACTCGAAACCACATTTTAGACTTGGTCGAGTGGGGAACTATGGTAATTGTTTTTTCAACTCCGCTCTGATGGGGAATCAAACTCAAAACCTATAGGTTGCCAGGCTAGCGTCCAGGTTCTGCAGAGCTGCAGATACTATGTCCTGTAATAGGCGGCTTAAAATCATGTTAATGCAGTATTGTCTAAGTTAAAATGACAGTCTGGATATTGAAGTTGGTTATTGTACGACTGTCTGGGACATAATTCACACAGTAATTACAAAGTAGGCATTATTCTATCTTCTGCAGGATGAATTCAATAGCTTCAGTGACTGTCAAACAAGTCAACAATGTCCCGGATCAAATGATCCACATTTTTAAACACTAAGCTATCCTAAAAAGAGACTAAGAAAAAACGAATTATAAATGCAGTTTCTATACCAACCTTTTGCTATCAGTATCAGACTCGAATAACGACTTTAAAAAAAAATTTAAACAAACACGAAAGAAAACTAACCACCTGTGAAATGGCATGTTTGAGAAAGCCCCTGAACAAAGCTAGACGGGATCATGCGAGAGACAGGTAGATTGTAAAAACTACTCAACGCCTGTAACTAAATCAACTGAAAATTAAATACTGAAATGGCTTGGTCAATTAATGAGAATGAATTCGCCGATGCCTGTAACGACAGCGCACAACATGAAAGTAGAAACAGCAGCATGCAGGGGACTACCAAGAAGAAGATGGATTAAAGGAGTCACTGATACCCTCAGACTCCACAACTGTCAGAGACCTTATATCTACCGAAACGACATATGGTTTATCTTGTAGGCCCGTGACAGAAACATCTAACCTACACACACTAAACCCAAACACCCACAGAGCACACAACAATCTTTAATGTACAGGACAATATAACAGACGATAGTTTGCATCAGAACTCGTGGGTACTCCTATCCGAAACAAAGGACGTAAGGGCTTTACTAATCACTTTTCATTCATATCACTTTCCCATGGATGGTACTGGGTCGAAACCAACGCCGTTTCCGTACAACTCTTTTCTTCGCCACTAAACTCAACACCAGGATCGTGCAGCGTCTGCCTAGTGTCGGGCAAAGTAATCGAGTAAAGAAACAATCACAACAACCAATACAAACCATCCCTAAGCTATCAGACTGGCGATAATACCTAACCAGCTACCCACCTAACAAGCAACACACAAAACCTATCTCTGTCGGCATGGTATAACACAAGACTATCGGTCACTGTGGTCTAAACATTACACATTAGCAAATATTACAATCTAACGATCGAACTATAACAAGGTCTCTACGGTCGCATGTCCTAGAAATAACTTTCCCGATTTCTTGCTGTCTGCTTGTTTTACTGCAGCCATCAGTTCGGTTGAGCGTTCTTGGGGTACAGGATTTCACAAGCGAAACACTCAGTCGGGCATGAGTTCCCACTATCATCTGTCCGTCGCATTAAACCTCGGTTCATGCCTAGGTCAACTAGGTGCTGACATGAAATCCATAACCACACCAGACTAGTCTCTGACAACATAAGAGCATGCCGTCAAACCGAGCGTTCCCTAGCTCGGAAACATTATGTATGTTAACCTGTGACACCTAGCTGAACAATCCAGAAAATTGACAAAATGAAGGAGAAATTAGAGACAGATGTTACTTTATTTCTCAACAATTGTTTCTTCACTTTCTTTAGTCCTATACATATATTTAGTTATTTCAGTTCTTGGTAACAGGTACCTGAGTTACTTCAGTTCTTAGCAAAAACAGTACGATCGCCCACGCGATCAGCAAGACAAGACCTTGATGACGTCGAGATGCCGACAATACTTAATAACTATTGATCGCGGTATTTCAATGGCACCAGAGTAACTCCTAACAGTAACGCATAAGTCTGCTGCACCACGACCTACTTAAGATCTAAAGTAGGTCATGGCTACACATACACCATATAAGTGTATGTGTGTATAGGTGTCTGGACATACTTAAGCAGTGTATCTGAAGGCTAGAGGATAATCCTCATTTCCCGGGAGTCGTTAGCCTGAGAACAAACACATGGTGACACACTCAGGGGGAGATCGGAGTAACCATGGTCAAGTCCAATGTGCGATGAAAATGATCTTTAAAATGAACCATGAATGCCCCGCGTTGTATCCCATTTAGTTATGTATCTCTTTTCAGGGCGGCTGGTCCAGAGCGTCACACAACGCACGAACTCTGTTGTCCCAGCGACGACTATGTGGACTTTGGAGTCACCTGCAAGCTGAAACTATGGCCTTCAGAGCGTCAAGCTAAAGGTTTAACCATATCACTACGGTGATCCTCCTGAGTGCGTTGTGTGGGTAGGCGAGGCTGTAAATGTGTGTGAGTCCACGCACGTGATAGTAAATGAGCTAAGTGTGTGTATGTGACTCGGGGTGTTGGTCATTTTACTAGGATTCTAAAGTGCAAGAAGCAGGAACAGAATTAAAATTAACACGCACGTAAAAAAATAATACACACTCACATACACATGTACACTCACGCAGCTAGGCTGTGACTCCTAAAAGTAGGTCAACACGTTCACTTTCGAATCACCCCCCCCCCCCCCCCCCCCCCTCCCCCTGTCCCCAATCTTCCTTTTTCATTTCCCCCTTGGTCTTACATTCACATACTGACTCCCAGACTGTTGCTGCAGTACTCCGCTTATTGTGGTTGTTATTTTTAACTCATTCGGTCGCAATCGCCACCGTCCTTACCCTCACATGACTGCAAGTTACACCTGGCTGCTGCAGCCATTATTGATGCCCTAATTATAACTTCTTTGGAGGTTGACCATGGTATCTGGGGATGTGCCCTGTTGGTCTGTCATAAAGGGTGAGATATTACAAATCTATGGAGGTAGCTACCCAGAGGGGACAAACTGATCGATCGATAGCCGCCCGTAATAACGACGGACAGAATGTAAAGATACATCTAGAACAGTAGTCTGCGATAAGGATGGACAGGGACACATTAAAGTCACTGGAAATTTTCAGGTAGCTACTCGGAGGGGACAAACTAATGAATCGGTCGCCGTCTGTGATAACAACCGGACAGAACAGATGTAAAGTTACATCTAGAACAGTAGCCTGTGAAGTAACAACTAGAACGGACACATACGTGAAAGTAACAACAGGAACAACAGCAGAAACATAACAATCATAGCAGCAACATGCAAAATAACAACTATAACACCTACATGTAAAATAACAGTTAGATTAGTAAACATGTAAAGTAACTAGAACAACAGGATGTAACGCAACAATTAGAGCAGTAACATGTCAAGTAACAATATAAGAGTAACACGTATAGTAGCAACAAGAATAACATGTTTAGTAAAAATAAGAATAACTTGCATAATAACAACTAGAACAGTGGCGTGTGGAGTAACAATTTGAGCAGTAACGTGTACAGTAAGTACTAGAACAGAAATGTGTAAATTAACAAAGACAACAGTGACAATTAAAACATTAACACATAAAGTAACAACTAGGGTATAGCATGTGATGTTTCAACCAGGACTGTAAAATGCAATATAAAAATAATGGCAATGATATGTAAAAACTTGCACAATTCGCGAAAACAAAAAAAAACACCACTGTCTAGATCTAAATAAACAACGCAAACTGCAAGCCTACTGACTATACATGGATCAACGTGTGGTGAGTTCCTCGGTACAAACTGGATTACATGTCCCTGGACTTAAACAGCTAAAGTAACGACTGGAACATTAAAGGCAGGGCAACACCACAAGCACCTGCCTGCTTGTTTATTTCAGCAATGTCCATGTCTGCACACAGCGCCGTTCTCATTATGTAGCTGAACATAGGGACAGTACGACATTGAAATTACCTAATAATAATGCCTCCAGATCCTGTCTTGTCAATCAACGGATGCCTCCGATGGGTCTTAACCTATCCTTTCTCTTCCACAACAGTATCCGTGGATAGAATAATATCCATTATCACGAAATACACATGTCCAATTTATTGAGAACTAATTGGGAAAATGAGACATTATCCTTCCTCCATGTTGTTGGAAAAACTACACAAATCGCACTTAAAGGTTTAAGGTAGGCAACCTGAAGCAGCCCGGTGAACACAGCCCATGGTTAACACTCACAGAATGCATCCAGATACGATTTTAAATTGTGGCTATAACACGTACAAGAAGATCGTTTCTTTGAAATGTGGAATACCAGTTTTGACAGGCCTTGTCCTATGTGAAATAATCAGGAAATAAGCGTATTTTCCGTGCACTTGTAGAAAATCGAAGAGGAACCGTCGGCCATTTTGAATTTCTTGAACATTGAATCTCTGTCGCGTGTTGCTGCCCAGGCACAGCGTCTAGCTGCTACATCCCACGTGGTAAAAAGACAACGACGGCGGAGGAGGAGGGAGACTGAGGAGAGATGGAACAACGGTCGGCGGGGTAGACGGAGGGGAGACAATGCGGGAGGAGGAGGAGGAGAAAACGGCGGCAGGTCTGCACTTAAACCTTGCGCGCTAGGGATACGGAACAGCACAGTTTAAAACAGTGGAAGTGTAATAATTGTCGAGCCTGGCTGGATTTTCTGGAGTTAAACTCACATATGAATGTGCCGTTTCACATCTAATATGTAACTAGCTTTATCTTTACTGTAACTAAAGTTATAATTATGTTGCTTTCTGGGGGCTGCGTGGTCTCGGGTCATAATATCCGCCTTGAGTGCTAGAGGTTCCGGGTTCAATCCCCGGTAGGGGCTGGGACTTTTTTCACGTGGACTTTGACTTCTAGTAATTCCCGTAGTCTCTGGGTAGTGAGATCTGACGCCCGTGTGCATTGTAGCGCACGTGAAAAATCCCTTGGCAGCTGAAAATCGAAAAGAGTAACCTAACGGCCCTGCCCGGGAAAAGTTGGAGTTAAAAATCTACCCAAAGTATTCGGGATCCTCACCGGTGCTACAGAACCTGTGCACTGAGCTGAGCTTCTTAGGACTCAAAACTTGAGTTAGAAGAAAAACGGAGCACTTATGAAGCACCAGTGTACCATGACGTTGATCCGTTGCTAAACTTCAATCCTCATGTTTCTAATTAAACTGATGACAGAAATAAATGCAAGCTTTCACACTTTATAAAAGCACTTTAGCTGGTCCGCTGTGGTGTAGGGGCTAGAAGCTCGCCTGCGGATCCGAAGGTCTTGTGTTCAGGTCCTGGCGGAGCCGGACTTTATTCAGAAATGACCTTTCCTCCCAGGTCGACCCGCCTTAAATGGGTACCATGTGAAGTTGTGAGAAGCAAAGACGGCTGCGCTTTATGTTGACCACATCACCCAGCGAGTGCCGACTGGTCTATAAAATATAGGTCTAACCCTATATGCCCAATAAGCGTAAAGAAAAGGTCCTTCACTTTTGCTCCAGCCGGTGGTCTTTGTGATCATGTCATGCTGACGAAAGAGTAGACGCGGACATTATCATCACAAGAGACCCCCCCCCCCCCCCCCGGTCTCCCCGCCCCCGCTAACCGCATCCTTTTCCACAAAAAGATAGCGCTACAAGACTGTGGATCTGGCCCAGGGGATCCACATTGCGAGAGAAGCTATGGGGGACCGGTGGCAACCCTAAACGCACAATCCTATTTTTGACCCAGACGGGACTCAATGTGTAGCATGACTGATGTCGAACGCAGAAGAAAAAGAAGAAGAAAATAGCGCTATGAACATTTTCCCATGCAGTGACTACTGGAACCTGCCTCCCCCCCCCCCCCTCCCTTTTTTTTTTTTTCCTTTTTTCTAATGTAGGTGGTTGCGAAACTAACACTGTAGCACCGGGATCTCCGAAAATACTGCATTAGTGTACTGACAGACGAGTCCATGAAACGAACCAACGCAGATCTTCACAGCGCGGGTGCAAATAATTTTAAGTGGTGGAGGACCAGTCACCTCTTCTCGAAAATTTGTAAGGGGCTACTTAAGTCCCATCGCTATCTAATAATTATTTATCTCTTTGCCAAACAGCACGTAATGATATCTACTGTTATTATAACAATCATCATTATTATTATTCATCACTTAAACACGGCTGAAGCCTCGCCTCTGGAAAATATGAAAAGGGTGCTGCGACATCCCGACCCGCCTTGCCTTGCCGCCATGCTTTCTGTGCTGCGGCTCTTCTGCTTTCTCGCTTTCGTGCAACCTCTGTGAGTGCAGGTCTGAGGTCGTACTAATCTCGATGAAAAGTGTGAAAATAGTAATGGTAGATGGCTTTAGCCAGTGGCACTTCTAAAACCAAGAATATAAAAGTAAAGGTCCCTTTATCCGGCCTTCGTTTGTATTCGGCACGGCCTTCTCTATTTATATTAGAGACGGCGTTGGTATTCGGCACGGTCTTCTCTATTTATATTAGAGACGGCGTTGGTATTCGGCACGGTCTTCTCTATTTATATTAGAGACGGCGTTGGTATTCGGCACGGCCTTCTCTATATTAGAGACAGCGTTGGTATCTCACGACCTTGGGATTCATAGGTGCGCGTGTAACCCCTACACTACGACGGCTCCTCAAAATAAACACAGCCGGGGGAGGGGGTATACTCCTTGGTGTAGTGATAAAGCCGTTTGCCCCGCGCTGTGAAGTTATCAGTTCACGAATTCTGTAATTGCGGGGATGCCTGGGAATCGTTGCTACAGCTACGGTGATCGTGGTCTGTGTGGCGCTCTCGGCAGGCGGCTAGTCATTCTGCAGAGGGAGAAAGAGAGTGAGCAAACGAGCGAGAGAGAGAAAAGCCGAGCCATATGAATAAACCGGTGCAATGAAGGAGATCCTTTTGTCTCTAACTTAAATTTAAAATCAGAAGTAAATCTGATTACAAGTCCTCGAGCACCTATCTATCCAACACTGCGAAAGCCCAACAGGAAGCTTCAACATCGCATTCCGGGCCACTGACCCCAAAAAAAAAAAAAAGAAGAGAAAGTTGCATGCAAATTGTCATCAACATTTCCAGGCCCATTCTTGTGAACGATCGATCAGTCGAGCCCATATTCCGTAGAGTTTGACAATGGTACAGTCTGGGTAAAGACGAGAGAAAATGCCATAAGAACAGGCCGGGTGTGTGGGGAGTGGGAGGGTAGGTGAGGTAGCCAGTTTTGTAGAGCTGGGAGTGAGTATGCTCAGGCTAACACGCGCGGTCTGGGACGCCCTCATTGTGTGGCTGCGGGGGCGGCAGCTTATGATAGGCCTCGCTAGCGAGCGCAGCCTTGCCTGCATAGATCCATACTCACGCTAGTAGAGTCCACGCTTGTTGGATCACTTCACACCGACCGTTGTCTGTTTTATGGAGCTCCAAATCTCCACAAAACGCTTGTTTTACTGATGGGGTTTCTTAGTAGGGCCGGTTTTATGCTTCTTGTTCTTGTGTGGGTTCTGAAATATAGCCTAACGTCTGAACGGGGTTTCCGGGACCTCTCCGCGGGTGATCCTCATCCGCATGGTGGCACTTTGTGTCACCGGGTGTTTATCGCTTATGTGATGTCTTTGTTTGGGTACAACTTATATACATACATACAGCCGTCTCTCTATATGTATATATATATATATATATATATATATATATATATATATATATATATATATATATATATATATATATATATATATATATCACACACACAAATTTTGTCCGTAAAGTCGCTGTGCACTTTTGACCGGTCACAGGAAAGTAACAAAAGAAGACATAGAAATGTGAAATCTGCTTCAACTAAAAGGAAATCTCTCCATGTTTCGCAGTATGATGTGTAAGCGTGTGTGCATCCATGCGATGACTCAATGCCATAAAAGCATTGAACAGGTACGAGACTTGGAGTGACCGGTCAGAAGCGCACGATGGCTTTACGGACATAGATATGATAAGACAGAGACGGTGAGGTGAGAAAGGGGAATTGAGGAAGGTAAGAAGTGAAAGAGAAAGAATGCAATTGTGTGCAACAACCTAAACTATCGGCAGTACTGCTAAACAGGCTAAAGCCATACGTCGAAGACATATTGGGAGATTATCAAGCGGGTTTCCGACGGAACAGATCAACAACAGATCAGATATTCATATCAGATATTACGTCAAATCATCATTATCATTAGTTCTCGTTATGCCTACTGGCACATGAGGCCATAGCAGCGCAAAATTGGGAATATATAAAATATGTACATAATGTTTTTGTGGATTTTAAAAAGGCGTATGATAGTGTACATAGAAACAGTTTATGGAATGCTATGAAGGACTTTGGAATATCAAAGAAGTTAATCACCATGACCAAACTATGTATATAAGACACGTGTATATTAGTAATATATAAAGGCAGAAAATCAGACCCTTTTCAAATAGCATCCGGTTTAAAGCAATGGGATGCTTTGTCCCCACTTCTTTTCAACTTGGCCCTGGAGAAAATGATACGGAAATTAAAACAAGAGTGTACTATAGGAGAAACTTCAAGAATACTTGGATATGATGATGACATTGATATCGTTGGAGAAAATAAACTAGACTGTTGAAACACTAAATTTCTTAAAAGAACCAGCTCAGAAAATGGCACTAGTCATCAATTAAGATAAGACAGAACACATGATAATAACAAGATAGGTAAGGCTATAAACTCCGACCACAAACAAGTCGATATTATGAAAATCAAACGAAGAAGAAGAAGAAGAAGAAGAAGAAGAAGAAGAAGAAGAAGAAGAAGAAGAAGAAGAAGAAGAAGAAGAAGAAGAAGAAGAAGAAGTGGAAAAAGAAGAAAAGTGTCTGACAGCTTACCTGGTCACTCCTCGGTGCAGAATTCTTTCCGGACAGTGACGATCGATTCATCTTTCCGCAAAGTTTGCTTGCATGCATCAATTTACTACCAGGTTGTGTAAAAACCAGTCAGTTGTATCCACCTATTCGTTTCCGAGCGCACTCGATTAATTTTTCCCCCTCCATGGGCAGATCTCGGACACCTTATTCAACCTCCAAAGAAGTTATAATAGGGACACACGTGTTATTAATGTCTATATGGACACCGAAAGTCTTGGGTCATTCATTCATTTCTTTCTCTCTCATTTATGTAAAATTTATATCTGATTCTTACATTTTTTTTTTTTTTTCACTTCACGACAATTACCAGGTTCTCTTCTCTGGAGGCGTCACTGGCTTTTTGCTATTATTCCTAAACATCACGCCACGCGTTTCCTTGGTGTTCACGTTTGGTCAGATAATGCTGAATAAATCCGACAACCGCCGTCACAACATATGTGGCTTAGCGGTTGGAAAATCGTTTCATAATCCAGCCTTTAATATACCAGAATTCGACGTCTGCGACCCGCTATTTAGAAAAAGACTGTATTTGTGACATAAAGACAGTGCTACAAAAGTAACATTGGGACCTTGCTATGCAATGCTTACAGAGAAAGCATGCAGCCAGTAGACTGAAGATAACATCCCTTCTGCATATGTATGTATGTAAGCTGTACCCTACTAGAACATCAAACAAACGATTACCACCCGGTGACACAAAGTGCCACCATGCGGATGAGGATCACCTGTGGAAAGGTCCCAGAAACCCCTTTAAGCTGTTAGGTCATATCTATGTCCCAGCTATATTCAGGGCCCCCGGCAGAAGCCAGAGTGGGGCTTCAAATAACGACAATTGCATCCCACATTGGGGTGACAGATTTAGTCTGCATTTTTTTTTTCCTTGTGAGATAAGATTCTTGGTAAAGGCTGCCAACCAAACCACATGAGAACGAGTGAACAGTGACACTATCAGACAGGTTGTCTTAAACAAATAATTCTACCATCATATGCCTACGGGTGTAAAAAGGGTTACATTCATATTAGTTAGTTAGTTAGTCTTTCCTCTTGTGTCGAGTGCGGCACATAGGGCAGAGGTCATGACTCTCCATGCATGGCGTGTGTTGCAATCTGTTGTAGGTCTTGGATGTTTGAGTGGCCCATGAGTGAGCCTTCCCTGATGATAGTTCTTCGTAGGGTTTCCCTTGGTCTTCCACGAGATCTTTTCCCCTGTGGTGTCCAAATTAGGGCTTGGTAAGGAAGTCTTGATTTATCCATTCTAAGGGCGTGGCCGACATAGTTCCAGCGGCGTTCATATAGCGATGGCCATTAATTAACACACTGCCCTGCTGTTTTTTCAGGCCATTTATTGTGGGACAAGGGAAATAACTCGACCCTCCAGATGATCAATGGCAGAAAAAACATTTTCTTACTTCCCTTCCATCACTATTTATAATAGGGATGACAGCGGTACGGTTGATACCGAGAAATAGATTTATTGAACACAAACGAAGTCGGAAAGGGACTAGACGGCATACAGATAACAACAGAGCATTTCAATCTAAATATCGGCAGCTAAAACAAAAATAAACCTAAGCTATAGCGCTGAAGGGAAGCCGCAATGGTGTAGCGCCCAATGACTCGCCAACATATCCAAAGGGGCGAATATTTAATAGTACTTTCCGTGATCAAGTTTGTCAGTTTTTTGAAGCCCTACTCTAGCTTTGCTAGTGGCTGCAATATAGCCTGGCCATAAATATGGCCTAAAGGCTGCACGCGGTTTCTGGGACCTCTCCACGACGATCCTCACCCACATTGTGTCATCGGGTGCTTATCGCTAGTGTGATGTCCTGGTGGGGTAGAAAGTCAGTCAGTTAGTCAAGGTTCAAATGCGGTGGCAGTTGGATTGTGTTTGCAGAGATATCTGCATCTTTAAGACCAAACACATCTGATGTTTAGCAAAACTTTAATTAGTTGCCTATTATGCTTTCCTGTGGGGGTGTGTGTTCCCTGCAGATGGTTAAGCTGAATTAGCTGTTTTGTTTATAAATATGTTGGCCAAATCAGTTGTTTTGTATGTAAATATGTTTTGCTAGATTAGGTGTTTATTTCATGTGCACATTTTAATTACGCTTTGAAAGAAATTTGTTTAAAACTTTACACACACACACACAAAATATTGTGTTACCGGGTGTTTATCGCTCGGCATGATGTCCTGGTGGTGTTAAAACGTTAAGTCAGTCATCATCAATATAGCTGGTATTTTTAGACCCACCAAACACATATCACCAATATCCAAAACTAAATTAACAGTGGCCTTCTCCCCTACTGGGTTCTTTTCTGCCTGCCTTTCTCCTCCTCTCTGTCTGATGTTGGTGTAGTTTTTTTTTTTTTAAACCACACATATATATAGCAGAGGAATGGGGTACTGTCAAAAGACTAAGCATAATCTAAACAGCTGTCCGTACTGGTGGCAGAGCACCTATGGTTTATAACCGTGTGCAATGACGCTGGTTCTTATCTATCGACTTTACCTTTACCTTACGTCAGTCACAACTGGATGTCTCTCTCTAGCCAAATGTGCTTTCATAGACAATACATCTTTAGTGCCTTGAGTGCACGCACTACTGTGGAGATTCATCTGCATTTTCTGGCTAATGTACCTTTCACCAACGCTCTCTCCAGGCCACCATTTTTTAATCCTATGGTATAAAACAAATCCTGGTTACTTATATTTGATAAAGGCATCTCCGTGTGGGTTCCGGGGCCTCAATGTGGGAGAAAACAAGAATAGATTCACTGCTTGCCCATAAGCATGTCGTAAGAGTAAACTAAATGGGAGCATACTTCAAAGTCGCTGTACATCTGCCTGAGAGGCAAGGAACTAGTAGTCTGCATACAACACTCAGTTGCTGGAACATAACTAATCCAGAAATGGACGAAGAACCAGAACTTTCAGCTAGAGTTTACAGCTGGTGAACAGGAGGAAGAAGAAAGATGATGAAGGCAATCATAATAATACATGGAACAAAATAGCAGGGATACATTAAGATTGTAGATACAGTGTGAACGTGATAAGGAGAACAAACCAGGGACTCCAGAAATTGTTCTTATAAAAAAAATGTCTCTTATCTAAAAAGTTCAAGCAAGAAAAATTGCTGTTATAACAATTTTTGTAAACGATGGAAATTAGCCACATCTTTAAGTGATTTGCACTGTATTTGGAGCAAATGATCAAGGAGATATCAACATAATAGATATTAGCATTATAAATGGGTTGGGGGTGGGGGTAAGTGTATCAAGATGATTGGCAGTACATAACAGAAGGCTGGGGTCAGAAATGACAAAGTGTTTAGGAAAAGAAAAACCTCCTGAATTAAGTGGTGCAGTATAATTATTAGATGGGTTCTTATTGAGCAATGATGCACGATACTTTAATGTTTCCTGCTCAAGCCTACATCACCTTCACATGGCGGACCCTGTTCTGTCCACTAATCTAGTGAAGGGTTATGGTTTCAACCCCCAGAAGGAAACTGTATATTTCAAGAAACAGGATGAAGGCGAAATCCAGTTCCCTAGCCACCTAAGTTAAATGCATGGTGCAACACTGAGTTTCAGCGAGAATGCTTATTGTCTGTGGTTCCAGAGCTGGTTGTACACTGCATAAGAAATGGTTGCCAAAGAATTAGTGGTGTACCTTATACATCAATGTTTGTGTAACTGCTGGTGCGTCATGAGTGCTGCTTCCATCAGTCCTAGTGACAGACTGCAGGTGTTGGCACCTTTGGTGGGCGACTTTGGTTATGTGCGAACTGCTGGATTTTTTTTTGCATAGAACAATACAATTGGAATGTCTGTACTGGAACCCACAGGGACATAAAAAATAAAGAAAGTAAAAAAAAAAAAAAAAAAACTCATGGAGAAGAAAGCTAGATAGTAGTTAAAAAAGATGCAAAGATGCGCAAAAGATTCTCTCTAGGTGGGCAAACCATTTTATTTGCTGTCTTTGTATGTAATTTAGAATTGGATCTGTACTAACTTTTCTTGTATGACCTCATTCCTGATTTTATCCCTTCCCAGATATCTCTTTTCCATCCATTGTTTTGTATGAGATGTTTCCTTGTGCTAATTGGGATTGTCTTATGTTGTCCAGATAGATCATAATCGTGTTAAAATGTTTCAGAAGATGCACAAACCAACTAACTAAACATAGCTAACAACATCCTTTGTCTTCTTCTTCAGCATTCTGAGCCCTTAAGGTTCATTGCTGCATATATCACCCGCCTCCATTCATCTCTCTGGTTGGCCTTCTCTTTCCAGTTGGTGACACCAAGTGCTTGCAGGTCTGTCTGGACATTATCTCTCCATTGTCTTCTTGGTCTGCCTCGTGGTCTACCACCATTCATTTCCCTTGTGTATACAGTTTTTACTTCTATGTCATCTGACATTCTTTCAATATGCCACAACCATTTTAGTCTATTAGCTCTCATGATGCCAGTGATCAATGGTGATCTAAACAGAAAATGAATTTCATTGTTGCTTCTCACTTTCATTTCCCCACTGTCTGTGTCATTGATGGGTCCAAAGATTCGTCATAAGACCTGTAATAAGGCTTCATCCCTTTCAGTTGTGCTCCAAGTTCAAAGTCATTTAAAATGACTGGTCTTATCAACATTTTATTTATTTTGATCTTGGTGTTGCGAGATGGAAAACTTTGACTTCAGCAGATGTTGAATGGCATAGTATACTTTGTTTCCAGAGTGTATTTTTTTTTTTTTGCATCCAAGTACTTATACGTTTCCGTTAGTTTAATCTTCAACAATATCCACAGCTAATAAATGAAATAAGTCGAATTGTGTTTCTGTCACATAATTATAATATTCATCGACACCTAATCACAATATAAATTAATGGATGCACACACACATACATGTGGCCTTATATTTACAAAACACACATACAATTACATGAACCACTCAGACAATTTGATTGGCCTCACATTGTTAAGCTGACAGTAATACAGGTGCAGTACAAAGTCTCCATAAACAGATAGAATTCACAGCTCTACATACACCAATCATTCAATTCCAGGAATGACTTTTTGTTGAGGACTAGATGAGGAAATCCCTTTAAACTGTAGGTCTACCAGCTTAGCAAAAGTTTATCAAGCTAAGGATCATTTTCATGGCAGACTGGGCATATGATGGTAGTTTTTTTTTTTTTTTTTTTAAATTAGATTAATTATCTGCCCCCCCCCCCCTTTTTTACACCTCAATAAATTTCAGTCTCCACACAGAATGATCAACCCTTTAATAAAAGAATCCTCAAAAATATAAATGCACTAAATAACAAGAAATTAAATCATCTATCTCAAAATACAGATTTTGTAGCACTGCTGACTATAAACTCATCAGTCAGACAAATTAACGATAAGCTTATGATGATCAATCAGATGTCATCTCCACAATGCAAGTTGGCAGCAATGGATCTCTGACTGTCACCCTAGAAGTATTCTATCAGACTAAACGCTGTCCACCAATTGATGCCCTCCTATACGCATTGATTGCCTACCCCATGCTAGCACAAATTCAACTATTCGCTTTTGTATAATCATAAATGTTGTTGTCATCCAATATGACCAAAACATTTTGTTTGTTATCTGCTGTGCTATCTCTGATGAC
This sequence comes from Candidula unifasciata, assembly GCA_905116865.2. Lineage (NCBI taxonomy): Eukaryota > Metazoa > Mollusca > Gastropoda > Stylommatophora > Geomitridae > Candidula > Candidula unifasciata. The sequence goes on from CAJHNH020000753.1 coordinate 214,236, forward strand.
AACAAACATCCACAACCTATGTTCGGGACTCATGTACTGATGATGGTGATGGTAAACCAAGAGCTGTGACCTAGCCGCGTGTGTATTTCCCCCAGATGTGCAGCATGAACACAGACGCAATGAAGATGAGGCTCATGACAAGTACTGGAACTGGGCCCCTGAAAAATGAAGTAAAGTCAATGTTAAGTTTCATACAAGGGAAGTACAGTTAACTATGTAATGTCAGGTGTATGCTTAAGTACGGTTAACTATGCAATGTCAGATGTATGTTAAGTACATTTAACAATGTAACTACAGTTAACCTTGTAATGTCAGATGTATGCTTAAGTACAGCTGACTTTAAAAGGATGGTTAACTATGCAGTCTCAGATTTATTTGGAAACAACAGCGTATGGCTTCTGCATTTACCTGAAAAGGGTATTTGGGTGCACTGTGTGGTTTACAGCCAAGCTGCAATATATGTATCTTGTCCAAAAGCATCTAATTTCAGCAAACACGTTTTTAAATGTCATTCTCAATAGGCAGCAATCAGTCACCCCCCCCCCCCCCCCCCCCCCAATCACACAAATGGAGCCCCAGAATCCTTATACAGATGCAGCTTAAGCCATATGCTGAATAATGCCAGCAATAAATTGTAAATATCGATTTGTGACACTGTGTATCTTCTGTGCTGAAATTTATTATGGAAAAATATTGCTTTTATACAGATCTACATTAGGTAAACTGACTGTGAAACATCTTTTATTTTTCACTGTTAGGACAGTGTAGAACAGGGTGGTCATGTGCCTGAAGATTTAGGACTGCAACGTTAGTTCAGTTTTCATGAAGGATATCGGTTGAATCTATTCCCCCCCCCCCCCCCCCCCCTCAAATAAAAATGCCCAATGCCTTACCAAGAATTTGAAACTGTCTCCCACATAAGAGTTCAGCATTCTAGTAGCTCAATCAATGTTCCTTTGCTCAGGCAGATGCTCCTACACTAGATGACTCACCATAAATCAATCAGCTATTCTTATTTGATAGAGCATTCTGTTACCCCTTCAGTTACTTTACTGTAACAATTTGCCAGTCTCTTCAATGCATAAGATCCTGTTTTATAATAATTGATTTCTGAAATAATCCTGCTTGTAAGTCAACTGGTTATGTATTGCTTTTGCAAGAACTGTCATGGCTAAAGCTTTTTGAAAGATGAAATACTTCCCCCCCCCCCCCCAAATCTGGGCCGCAGACTTTGAGAATAATATGCAAGGAGAGGAGTGGGCCAAAATGGCCAAGCAACAATTAGACTTGTGTAGGGTTCTAATCACACTAGGCAGGTAATGCAGGGACGGGCCAGTGGGCTATGCAGAATCAGAAGTTCAACAACTGGTTAATGACAACTCCCATCCAGGTGACATGATTATCTAAACAAATGGCTCTGTGTTGGCAGACAGAAGACGAGCCTCAGGGTTCATAGCTAAAGCTAATGGACAACTCTAAGTGTTTATACACCAAAGTCTAGTATACAATACCATATCAAGTTTCAGAATGGAGGCGGAGGCAGTCCCTACAGCCTTCGGCTCCCTTGAGCACTGGTTATACACATATGTCATGACTGTAACAGGCTCACATAGCATACTGAGAAAGGTGAAGATAGATATGCCCCATGCAAAGTGGCAGACACTGCTTCAGAGGCCCGGGTAGTAAGCATTTTTTGAATACTAACACTCTCTTCTCCAGGTCATACATCTGTGTTAGGAAATAAACAGGCAGACAAATGGGCTGGTTCTGCACCGTTTAGAGGTAAAATGATTCCTGACAAACTAGATGCTATCAGGGTCCATTGGGTGCAAGTGAACAGCGTGGAAGCACAAACAGATCTACGACGCTAACACTATTGCATGCTCTCGGAGTGAATCCTGGTAAAGCACATCTGTGCCACAATCAGAACCAAGATAGGAGACTGTAACCAACTTCTCATAGAAAACATAAAAGAGATGGTACTCATGAAAGGGGAAGCAGCATCAGAGGACTGATGCCTGCATGGAGATACCCAATTTGCAGTGACAATGATTGTGATAAGACAACATAAACAGATCAGTCTGGACATTTGGTGCAACAGAAAATTACCAGGGAACTTGGCTGCCAATCAAAAGAAAGACAGGCATACATCCTTTCACTTCCGGTCAAAATGGACATTAGGCAGCGGCACTGTTCGAAACAGAGGCAAATTTTTTGCTTCTGCCGGACGGTGGCCGATGCAATTTTGCTCCATTTGTAGACTTCTGAGTTGAATGCATGGCATGACCCTATGAGCTGCGGATTGCATTTGGAATGTTTTTTCTACTGTGACCAACGTGTTGGTGTGAATTGTAAATTCAGAAAATGGCGCCATGCCTGTCGTGCAGTGTTGTGGTGCCCGTATGTGATTTAAAATTGATCGCGTTGGCAACTGCTGATCTGTTGGCCACTTCTGCTACCATCAATGATGAACTGCAATTCTAATACTGTGATAAACATTCTGTGTGTTTTTCGTTGGCACAGGAGCGGAGCATAGATGGGGTGACCCGTTTGCTATGAAGCTGAAACTACCAGACCTTTCAGGCTGCTACTGGCATTATCAGAATTAAAATTCTGCTCCAACTGCTGAAGATAGGAACACAGCGGATATGGGAATGTCCCAGATGTTGGTTCTTAAATCAACTCAATCGTTACAAATAGTTCCATTTTATGAAGAATAGGCTGCTCACCCTAGCATTCCAATTGTTTCTGTTTATCTCTGACGGAACAATCTTATCTAGAAGCCACAGCCAGGGACCTAATCCATGGCCTCCTGCAGGGCGTATCTGTTGACTAGGGGACAACTGCCCAGAACATGTCCTGCACATGAAGAGCGTACTTACACTTTAATTCCTGGGGAATCCTCGGTGTAGAAGCGCCACATGCCAGCACTGCTGCCGGCAGTTTTCCTGGAGCCACTACTGTTTGACGCTGGAGCTTTTCTAAACAAAAACAAACAAAAAAATGTTTAATTTCAAAAGTACAGGTTTTTATGTTACTCTTAGCACCAAGCATATCTTACTCTTAACTCACTGAGTTCTAACCAAACATCATCATCCTGTCATGCTTTCATATATCACAAGACTCGCAGTCCAGCCTACATTCTTGATGTTTTAAAAGCTACTTTGACATTATAATTTACCCACTGAGAATATTAAAAAGTCACAGAGTTACAGGATGAGTCACTCAATACATATCTTTAGAACACAGGAAATGAATTCTAATGCTTCATTCAAACCAGGTTTATTCCCTTTATATATTTTTGAGAAAAAGCTAATGTAGATAATTAACTTTTTTACAAATCTATTAGTGAACTGCATAACACTGAGCGCTCACAGGGGAAACGATTCAACATGACAACGTCCACCCACATAATGTCCCATTATGTGAGTAGGTCTGGATTCGGTGAAAGTATACAACCCAGATTTTTATATTTCACCTGAGCTCCAATGCTGACCTAGTTTAGAATAGGTAATAGGAAATGTACTGGAGAGCAAAGACAGCCAGCATGTTACTGAGCGCACACTGTAACAAGTGCCAGCTGGTGGATGAATAAGTGGATCCAGCACCACATACCATATTAGAATAGGAAGAGTCCTTTACTTTCAACCAGCATAAAGTTGCAATGACTGCCTCTACCTCCATTCGCAAATCAGATGATACTCTTGCACTAAGCCAGGTCCATTTTACTTTCTTCTTCTTAGAACAAGAGAAATCTATATAATCACATCACCTGGGCAGGAATGGTACAATAGAATCACTAATGTGCTGCTCTGGGAGAGAAAAAATTCCAATGAACCGAATGTAAGGAAAAGTGACTGACTAGCATTTGATAGAACACACAATGAGAAAATGAGATACCAATGCAAACTATTAATCTGGTAATCTTAGTTTCAGCTTCATAGCAAATGGGTCACCCCCCTTGTTGCACTGCTCCTGTGCCAACGAAAAACACACAGAATGTTTATCGCATTCCCTTGTGGAAAGATTGACAGACTGCTGTCTCAGCATTTGCAATAGCATACACATTAAAAGCATACAGTAGCCCTCCGAAGTGCTAACACAGTCTAACATTAGAAATGCAGTTCATCATGGATGGTAGCAGAAGTCACCAATAGATCAGCAGTTGCACAATGAATCAATTTTAATCACATAATGACACCACCAATATTGCGACAACAGGTATCGTGCCATTTTCTAAATGTACAATTCACACCACCACGTTGGTCACAGTAGAAAAACATTCCAAATGAAATCAGCAGCTCACAGTGTCCCGCCCTACACTCAACTCAGAAGCTGGGCAACAAAACTATCCTTTCAGTCTACAATTTCTTGGGGATTTGGGCAGAATAATAAGAATCAGACCAGTGCAATATTGACCACACAACCTGTTCAAAAATATGTATGTCTAAATCAAGGTGGGAAGCAAAGACATACTTTGTACATGAAATCTATGCGAGTCTTTTACTTTTACCTTTGCCTCACTGTAGATCCTCCACCAGATGCCCTGGGTGAAACTGACTTTGAAGGTCCCCCTCGGCCACCACCAACTGATGTAGAACTTGCTGCAGGCTGTGGAATATGAAGGTTTTCTGTAATTTTAGCAGGCGGAACTCTCATACACTCAATAAAGTTTAGTCTAAACTAAAGCATCAGTTCAGTACCATAAAAACTAAAAGTGGTGTATATGTCACATAAACCACTTTTAATTGAGTACAGGCTAAAATTAATTTAAGCTCTCCTTCAAACTTCTACCCCCATATTATAGGGCCAAACAAACACCCTAACAGTGCCTCAGTCATGTATAAAATGCGGACTTCCTCTACAGAACACATCGCAGCAAAACTAGGATTACTTGACAATGTCACGACACGCAACACTGCAGAGGATAGTAGCAGACGAGAATAGCAACTGTTGACAATTTCAAGCGTTTCGCCAGATGATACTAGCGACCATAAACAATTTCGAGACATGCAACATTACAGAACATAATATGGAGATGGCGGGGACCATGCGCTTCGACGCAGATTAGCGATAGTGTTCTTCCGATTAAACTCACCGCCGAGTGTATTCCCCGCGCCACTGGTGGGGATCTAAACTAGATGCCTGGGACTCACGATCAAATAAATTGGGGGAAGTTGCAGTAGCTGCTGCTCGTGAGCCCCCCATCCGCGCTGCGCGTAGTGGCGCGGGGGATACTGTCGACGGTGCAGCATAGTTGGAGAATCAGGTCCGCAATTAACATATCGCTGAGTCATTCGGAGCCGATCCTAGTTTTGCAGCAATTTTTTCCTCGGCAGGAACTCAGCATTTTGCAAAGGACTGAGGCCCTGTTAGGGTATTTGTTTGGCCGCCATAATATGGGTTAGAAGTTCGAAGGAGAGCCTTAATTGGCTATCCTCCGAACAACGGTCCCACTACCAACTACCGCCACGAGTATCTCCCGCTCCGCTATTCACGGAGTGGGGCTAAACTAGAAGGCTGGGACTCACAAGCAAATAAAAGGAAGCAAGCTGCAGGAGATGGATAGACAAAATTACACAAAAGTCCTTGTAAGGACTAAGCATCATTAGCTAGAAACCAAGGTCGTACCAAGACAGAGCGGAAAAAGAGACAGGAAGAATAGAAGCCAAAAACAACCAAGCAGAAGACTCGCAAGATGACGATAGGATAGAACCGAAAATACAACATCCAGATGTGTCCTGACATAGTCGGGATCGAAACAAAGTGACACAACAAAGAAAAAGAAGACCCATGCCTCCGTATACAACAGCACCAGGTATAAACAACTCTATACAAGGAAGAAGCAGCATCAATTAAACCGTCTAGAACAAAACGACAAAATAGAACCAAATGAAACCATTTTTGAACCAGTCATACACAATAAAGATGGCAACTATAGGCATCAGCTAAAAATAGCTGAAAAAGTCTGAACGAGATCAAATTATCTTTTTTCTTTTATAAGAAGCAAGCAAGGAGATGCGGTAGCTGCTGCTCGTGAGTCCTAGCCATCTAGTTTAGCCCTGCTCCACACCGTACGTAGCGGCACAGGAGATACTCTCGGCGGTGGTGGTAGTCCGCAATTTAAGTCGCAGGAAGTCCCCAATTTACATGTGACTGAGGCCCTGTTAGGGAATATTATCAGCCTTGAGAATTTGGGTCTGTTATTCGGAGGATAGCCCCTTAATTTGTTTCAATGAATGATTTTATAAACAATTTTCTCTGTAATTTCTCAAAAATTAAAAGATTTACTTTGCAGACTTTGCTTTAATTTTTCACTATTCTAGGGAATTTGAATTGAATTAGTAAATTAAATTTAAAATCTGAATATAGATTCTGATTATTGTTGCCTGTGTGGATTCCGGAGCCCTATTATGGGGAAAACAAGGGCTCTCCTCCGAACTTCTACTCCCGCATTATGGCGGCAACAAATATCCGTACTGGGCTCAGTTTTATTAAAAATATGCGAACTTCCGGCGACAAACGAATCGCGGCAAAACTAGGATTACCTGACAATTTCAAGAGACGCAAAACTGCAGACGATAGTAGTAAACGATACTAGCTACTATGAACAATTTCCAGACACGCAACATTACTGACGATAAAAGCCACATGACGGGAAGTCCACGTGCACCGAGATTAGCGTTGTTGTCCTCAAACATGTCGGCATGCGCAAAACGCGGTTACACTCACCGCCGACAGTATACCCCACGCGGCGCGGATGGGGGGGCTAAACTAGGTGCCTGGGACTCACGGGCAAATTAAGTTGCAGGAGATGCGGTAGCTGCTGCTTGTGGGTCCCAGCCATCTAGTTTAGCCCACATCCGCGCCGCGCGTAGCGGCGCGGGGGATACGGTCGGCAGTGTGGCATAGTCACAGACACAGGTCTGCAAGTAACATATCGCGGAGACCCTGTTAGAGCATTTGTTTCGTTATATGGAGCCGGTATATTTTTAATAGAAATGACTGAGCCCCATACGGATATTTGTTGCCGCCATACTGCGGGGGTAGAAGTTCGGAGGAGAGCCAAAACAAGAATAGAGCCACTGACTACCCAAAAGCATGTCGTAAGAGTCGACTAATTGGGAGCTTCCTTCGAAGTCAAAGTGCCTGAGAGGCAAGGAACCAGCATTCTGCATACAAATGATTCGGATCTGTAAAGCGGATACACACGCAACAAGAACAACCAGAACTTTCCGGCGGAGTTTTTTACAGCCGGTGAGGTGAACGAAGTACCTACTCAACTGTGTTCAAATGTTATTCCTCATATCATAGTAGTCATAGTGGTGTGATTAAACGAAGTGAAAAATTCGATCAACGTGTAAGCTGTCCAATTAATAAAGTGCAATGTTAGCAATAATAGACATAAGGAGAACTCACAAGAGCCATCCTTGCAGTTGTACGCAGAGAGTTGACGTCGTGTAGAGACTAAATTAGACAAGAGAATTAGAAACGCCGAGGATTACTTCCGTGACACGTCTCAAGCTGGCTTGTATTGCTTCCGGCTAGGTCAGAACCCAATTTATGATGACGTCAAATTAAACTCTTCAGTACCAATTAATGAGTTTCTATCTATTCATGCGTTGTTTCTTGGTAACTGTCATTCCACAATGGGAATTTATTTTTAACACTCTGTTGTAAGTAAAGGACCTTTTCCACGTCTTCGAGAATATTGGGCTTATAGGGTTCGATCTATATAGACCAGTCGGCACTTGCTGGGTGATCTGGTCAGCATCACGTCAGTCGCCTTTAGGCCTACTTGCCAGAACGTCACCTGATACCCATTTAAGGCTGGATCGATCTAAGAAACAAAAGTATTTTTTTAAAGTCTGGTACCACCAAGACCCGAACCAACGACCTTCCGATCCGCAGGTGAGTGGCTAGCCGCTACACCACAGGGTTTCCCTTTATTGTAGGTAAGTAAGAAAATGACAGTTTTTACACCATATAGTGCTAGACTTATATTTTAAGACCAATCGGCACTCGTTGGTCACTTGCACAATATCATACCGGCCACCTTTATTTGCCTGGTAATTCTCTGGTTCCCAGTTCCTGTTAGGTCAAGGTGGTAGCCAGGGTCAATTTTGAAGGAAAAATATCCTCGATGGGGCGTGAAATATTACACCTCTAGGTCGACGGTCTACGACGCTATCTATAATCATCCTAACTATAACCCAAATAAACCTAAAAAAAAAAATAAATAAAAAGTGCAAGCAAGCTAATAACAAAAATTGAATCCAATAAACTGTGACTGAAAGCTTAACGAAAGTGGGAGGAGAACAACGTACCCTAAACAGACAAATCGACGATTCGGCCATGACCTTTCTTGATATGAACTAACCACGCAACAACAATGACAAATCGTCGTTGTTGTGTAGTTAATGTCGAGAAAAGCCACGGAAAGTTCAGTGGATTAACCCAAATCAAAGCAATAATTGAAACAAAACAAGTTACATTTTTATCTGAAATAAACCCTTACACAATATATAAAACAAACAAAAATGTATACTTTGAGAGCTCGATGAACATCATGTATCCTGATTTTAACCCTGATATTTGAATAGGATGAAACCTTTTATGGTTCAACTGACAAGAAAGTGACTACCATCAGGCTCTGGGGAGAGCTTCGAGCACGGAAGGGCACGTAGGACGCCTTGGTGATCTACTGCCCCTAGGTCCATTTCCAGTCGTCTCCACATTGTTCTGCCATTGGATCAAGATGGACACAGGCGAGAGAGTGAGGTCGACGAATTGCGCAACTCTTCCTCACTTAAATCTAAGCTTTTGCATAAGTCACTTTCAACCAATTGTTTCTACTTTAGGTGAAAAGTCGTCTTTATCATTCGTGATGGACAAACAACAACACTAGTGAACAGTTCCCAAGAGCTAACCATTGCCATATAGTCCTTTACCTCCCCCCCCCCCTCCCGTTTTTTTAAACACAGTCACGTTACTGGACATTTTCTCTCTAATGAGATCTGTCTTTATGGCCCTGTCACTGCAGTGTCAGGCAGAAGTTCCCTTGGTCTTGGCTCCTGTGCCTGCCGGGGTCGTCGATTATCCCCCATTCTCCATACAGTCCAACCCATCGTAAATGTGACTGATCCACTCGAGTTTGTAAGATCTCAGTTTCAAGGTCATGACGTAATGTCCCTTCTTATCACTCGACCACCTTTCTTAGATACCTCATTTCTAAAGCCTCAAGCTGGCTTCTATGAGTTTTTGTCATTACCCATAACTTACAACAATATATAAGTACACCGGTGTACAACTATTTTTATCTACTTGCTAATTTATCTTTTGCTAAAAAAACCTTAGCGGTTTTGGAAACATAGAAGGGACAATTTTCAAGCGAGAGACACCTTGCGAGAGAACCATTAGGATGTTGCAATCTGTATATAAAATTGAGGCAATTATTATACATTTTGAATATTCATTATCGTCCGTTTGTGCTGTTCTATGTCTCAGGGCTCGCAGCCTACTCCTCTATCTATATGAGTGCCGCCACGAAGTAAACAGGACACTTAAAGCTCCCCCCCCCCCACCCCTTGTCCTAATAAAAACACAACACGAAGCACTGGCTTATTGTTATTATAAGTTAGCTCCGGCTCCGCTGTCTGAAGACAGAAATCGGACCCTAATACTCGAAGATCGTGAAATTGTTAACGTTTTCGAGAACCTAAAGGCCACAGAACCGCACATTAGAAATAACACATCTATGTATATTATTACAGTTTCTCATCAAATTAAATTAATTAATTTTTTTTTATAACCTACATTTTTTTAAAAGATTTCAAATCGAGAAGATCGACAGCATTGCACCAGTAATGTTTTTCATAACACCCAGCCTCTTTTTTGCAGAACGACTAGATGCTTGCTGATAGCATCACACTAAGTACGAACTCACTAACTTCAGCGATCTTCTTCTTTTCCGTTCGCTGGTTAAAAGGCAGGTTGGCACGTGATTTTGTTTAGAGTTAGTCCCAAAAGGATCATAAAGATTGCAATTTCAACACCAAAATAAAAGAAGAAGACGAAGAAGAAAAAGAAGAAGAAGAAGAAGAAGAAGAAGAAGAAGAAGAAGAAGAAGAAGAAGAAGAAGAAGAAGAAACACGAGCATGACGAACTATGAGGCACATTTTTACAGCAGTAGGGGGACACTATTTAGAAAAAAAAATATATTTTCTATATTCGTCAGTTGTGTCCCTTTGCCTAAAAGCTCTGTGATCTAATCCAATAAAACAGCTTTTGATACTTGCAAGTTTCTAGAAGGTTCCAAAATGTCTTGTTTTAATGCATCCTATAAGAAAGTCAATAGTTGTCCTGTCTTTTTTAGCTTTACCTTGCAACAGCAAATACACAAAAAATTACCATTTGACGTACCAGTTTCAACATTTGATTTGTCCTGGGTTTGCCGACGATGACTAGCAAGCAGATAAAAAGTGGCACAGGTCATGGCGTACATGAGGGTATCGGCAGACGTTAAACACCCACTGCACAAAGCTATACACGACACCAAAGGAACGCGTCTCAAAAGAGGCCGCTCTTGGATGGCAAAGACTGAGGATTTAATCCAGCAGGTATGTGACCTAGACGTGATCAGTCACGGAAAAGAATGGACGAATACACCAGTAGACATGCATGGCATCTCTAAGGTAGTCAGCACACTAGGAAGGTACTGCAAGGATCAGATTCCTGCGGCCGTAGACACAGAAGTAAGGGAACTGATAGATCAGTATTCAGACCCAGAAGATATAATCATCTAAACGGATGGATCCGCGAAGCGCGGATCATGGTCGGCATGGGCATACACAGCGCAAAGAAGGGGGGGGGGGGGGGGAACAATACATGAGGACAGCGGCGTTTACATGATAACGACGTCAAGCATGACCATGGAAATATCCCCTGCTTCTAGAGCTTTAACATGGGTATCCGAGCAAATCGCCACACATGCAGTTATTGTATCACTCCATGAAAATACTTCAGAAGATAGCAACAGGCGGTTTGAGCTCTGAATGGGTAGAAAGCATTCTAGAATCGCACTTAACCCCCGTAACCTGGATCTACACACCGGGTCATGCAAGCGTAAAGGGAAATGAGCAAGCGGACCAGCTGGCAATCACTGCACTAAGGATTGCGGGAAAAAGCATGGACAGGGCAGATATCGTCAATACTGTACTGGGCTAGTGGATAATCAGGAATTCCTGACACTAACACGATTGCGTGACATAGGAGTAAAACATGGTGAAGCACTTCTTTGCCGTCTTCGAGGCCAAGATAGGAGACAATATAAGCAAATTCTCATGGGAACAATTAGTAGAGAAGTACTTTGGAGTGGCTGCTGCCTCGGATGACTGAGCACGCATGGGAATGCACAATGTGCATTGACGTCGATTGTGATAACTTTACATAACATAACATCTTGTAGGGAGTCGGCAGTCAGAAACCCAAGTTCAATGTGTCTCCTTTGTGCCAAAGAACTGCATGGCTGTTGGGTGAACAGTCGTTAACGAAGGCAGTCAGGTCGTTGTAGGGACGACGCTGGCTGGTGGATGTAATGTCCTAAGTCCCTTCCCCAGCTAATAGTGTCTTCCAAACACCAAGGTTGAGGGCGGAAATCCAGTAGAGGCATTGGGTACTTCCCGGTAGGCGAATAGTGCTGCAGACAGATACTAGTCCCACCTCTCTGGATTTTCCTTGGTTAATATTCTCAGAAGCGATACCAACGTTCCATTGAACCGCTCATTCTGGCCGTTCGCTTGGGTCGGTATGGACTGGTGGAAATGTGTTGAGATTTAATTATCTGAAAAACTTCCTCCATTAATTTCTCTCGGAACTGAGATCCATTGTCTGTCAGTATCTGCGAAGGGAATCCCACTCTTGTGAAGATGCTTACCAATGCCTCTGCCACAGTCTTACTGTCGATCTTCCGAAGAGCGATAGCCTCCTGCCAAGCCGAACAACAGTCTACCAAGGTCAAGATGTAAGCATTCTTCTTCTTTGTGAGAGGAAGTGGTCACACCTGATCGACCGCCACCCTCTCAAAAGGCGTGGAGTTGACAGGAGTTTCCCCCAATCCGACTGGTGTCTTCCTGCCTTTAGGTGCCACCTTCTGACACTCCGGACAGGATTTGACATAACGCATAATATCTGCTGACATACCTAGCCAAAAGTAATGACAGGCAATGCGTTGTGTCGTTGCATGAATTCCCATGTGGGCACTGTAGGCTATAGTGTGTCCCATCTGGAGAATCTGCTGTCTATATGTTTCAGGTACCACTAGCTGACTGTGTTCTGTATACTTGTCACCTGCCCACCAATAAAGTATCTTACCTTTAATGAAGAATTCTTTCTTCTGAGGAAGATTGTGACTTGCAGTTAACTTTTTAAAACATGCCTTAAGAGTTGGGTCCCTACTTTGGGCCACCTTGATTTCCTCAGGTAGAGGATTTACATGAGGAGAATCTTCTGAGGCACTCTTATGCTGTGCTCGGGTGATTACCGCAGCAAGATGCTCTGAGGGTTTCTTCGGCTCTGCTAAAAATACACAAGTAGCGCCTAGAATTAAATCAAAGGTACAGTGCTCAAGCATTGCTGCCTCAATTACCCCCGAGACATACTTTGATCTTACTCTTATCTTAGCAATCGGCAAGTTTAAAGGTTTAGCATTCAATGTAGCACATTGGAGCTCTATGAATCTGCCTGTATACTGGTCAGGTTTTACAAACTCTGGCCTCACCACAGCCCCGTACGACAATCCGCTATCATATAGACAATTTTAAAAATATCCGTTAGCCCAGACCCTCTCTACCACTGGTGGCTTATTGGAACCATTGTACAACTTTTCCTGGGTAGAGGGTACTACAGTAGACAACAAAGCTGATACTTGCAAACCCCCTGACTGTTTGGATTTACACTCACTAGTCCAGTGGTTATTGTTCTTACAAACTTTGCAGTATGGCTTTTTAGGCCCACTAAAGGGTTGTCTCTGTTGTGTTCCCTGAAATTTTGAGGGGTTCTGGGGTTGTGCTTGGGATAAATTCTTTTTAGGGGATTCATTTGGATGGTTTTATGACCATTACCACCATTCTTCCCTTGGCCATGGGCCTTGGGTTTCCCACCTATACACACCTCTTTATGTGCCATCTCATACCTCTCAGCATAAATCAACATCTCACTCAGTCGGGCAGCACCATTCTCCGTCAAGAACGTTTGCATAGGGCGAGGTAATGACTCTCTGAGTTGTTCCGTTAGGACCATCTCCTGTAAATCTTCAAACGAAGAAGAGTATCCAGACATTTCGTTCCACCTAGTCAAATATCCCTGAAGGCGACTGGCGAACTGTCACCTTTTTCTCAATTAGGAACTTCTGTCTGTATGTCGCAGCATTTAGTTCGAAACGTTTCAGCAAAGCCTGACACAATGCATCGTAATCAGTCTCTGTACCGGTGGGCATCCTTTGATAAATCTCGTATGCCTCACCCCGCAAACCTTGAGCCAACTTCAACGTGTACATTTTCCTCTCTAAATTGTACAAAGACGCTAATTTGCCAAATCGGTCTAGGTACTGTTCCATGTTCTCAGCCTTCGGGTCGAAGACTGGCATAGGAAAGTTCATCGCTTGAGCTGAGCTACTGTGCGTTGATGCACCATCAATCTCTGGCGTTGGAGATCTGGGTCTATTACCTTCTCTCTGCGCCTGAAGTTCCAATTCCCTTAATCTTACCTCCTGTTCCAATCTCATTCTTTCTGCCTCCCTCTCAGACTCAAGTCGGAGTCTTTCAGATTCCATTCTGAGTCGTTCGGTTTCCTGCATCCTCTCAGATTCTATCCTGAGTCTTTCGGTTTCCTGCATCCTCTCAGATTCAATCCGGAGTCTTTCTGCCTCACGGGCTTCCATCCTCATTTCACGTTCCGTGGTTTTGATCCACTTGGTCATTTCCTTACACTCCAATCCCATCTGGACAGCCATGTCCTTCAATTCCTGTATTAAAATTTTTGACTGCGACATGCTGTCTTGTCAATCTAACAGTCCACAAACAAAATATATTGTCACCAACAATTTAAAAATAATCAAAATAGATTAATTTATCACCACCCACCAAGGTTGTACCTAACCCAATATACTGGAAACATCACAAAACACCACAACTTAATCACAAATCACTCCTAAGAGCACATTCTAAGAACTGATCCAGAGTGGTCACAACTGTGTTAACAAAATACAAATACTGAACAACCTCCTGGCCAAGATCACCAGCAACTTTAACGATTGAAATGAGTAGACAAACAATCCCACGACGAGACCACAGATTTTTGAGGATATGTGTTCTGTCACATACCGCTCCTGTCACGTGCCTGATTAAAGGATTTCTCCTTAAGAACCAACAGCACTCTGAAATAATTATGTTGAGTCGTTGGCTCGTATTGGTCTAATGGATATCCCGTGGTCAATGTACGCTCAACTTATTTCAGGAGTAGGACTACTCAAGCTTTGGCACTACAAAATATATAATATTCCTAGGCACACTTGGCTGGACACCCCCACTACTATAAAAAGGTAGCTCACAGGTTATGATAGTATACTATCATAACCATGTTAACACAGATGAAGATTATTAATTGAACATACATGTATTTTAGACAGCTAAGAACAATGAATGAGTGACACTAAAGTCAATAGTGAAACTTTAGAAATACTGTTATAAGTGCAACACATACATTAAATAAGAGTCAGCAAAGAACTTCAAGAACCCAGAGTGATATGAAGGACCAATACTTCAAAGTGTAACTTTAGAAATACTGTTATAAGTGCAACACACACATTAAATAAGAGTCAGCAAAGAACTTCAAGAACCCAGAGTGATATGAAGGACCAAAACTTCAAACTCGATCTGACTGAACGTGTATGAATGTTCCAAAGTCTGCCTAGATCATCATTATGATGAGTGTAGACAATTAACAGTGAAGCCTTTCAATAAACCCATGATTGCCCACACTTATCTGAATCCCTGGTTTTTTTAACTGGCTGGATGTTCAGTCACTCTGTTGTTACGTTCAAGACAGTCCCACACTAGACACTCGAATACTGGAGATACACCCAAGCTCTTGATAATCTTCTTGAGAGTGTCGATCCCATTGTCACTTCTCTTTGTACAGCTGTTTTAATTTCCTGATGATCTTCTTGAGAGTGTCTTCTTCTTCTTGGATCCTTCTATCAGAAAACTTATATCAGGAGCCCGGTAGCCTTTATGAAAGCTATCGTGCAATCCATATCTTCTCGTGTACCATACAGTTTTGTCTTCATTGTGGTTGGTACAGGCCAAACTGCGTCTCTGTTGTCAGCTTACAGTTGACAGTGTTGGAGCACATGCTCAGCATTTTTGGGTGCCACGCTGCAGGGACACGTCTCCGTATTTCCTACACCGAAAAAATTTAAACATATGTTGACGAAATCTGTTGTGCCCAGTCCTTAGTCTGAATATAATATACTGTCCCTCGCTAGAGAGGCGATGAAGCGAGTCCTGGGAAGAAAATCTGGTGTGGGTATCAAGCCACCTTTCTTAGATACTAGATTGTATTAATGTTTTCGTCTCTTGGTGGGTTAAGTCGCTATTTCGTTGTACATGTCACTTCCGCTTTTGGTCAATCTGTCCGCTATTTCATTGCCTTCCAAGCCACATTGACCTGGAATCCACTGCAGTACAGATTGTTCTACTGAAGCGCCCAAGTGAATCAGCTTCGATCCCATTGTCACTCCTCTTTACACAGTTGTTTTCATTTTCTGATGATCTTCTTGAGAATTTCGATCCCATTGTCACTCCTCTTTACACGGTTGTTTTCATTTCTTGATGATCTTCTTGAGAGTGTGGATCTTACTGTCACTCTTCTTTACACAGCTGTTTCCATTTCTGATGATCATCTTGAAAGTGTCGATCCCATTGTCACTCCTCATTGCACAGTTGTTTATATTTCCTGATAATCGTCGCCCTCTTCTGCTTCTTTTATGGGCCCCAAAGAACCCTTACCTTCTCTACCATGCCGTGCATCTATGAAACATTTTCTTCACCTCTGATGTCACACTGACATGTAATCATGGCGAACAAATGGATATGTGACATTTAATGATTTTTCTTAATAATCAGGTATGTCTGATTAATTCGCTTTTTGTATAATTTAATTTCTTATGCGGTTATTAATTTGACGAAATATTGATTTATACTGAGTCCTAATTCTTTTTCTTTCCTCTACTCCTGCAATGACTCGCCGAGTCAGGTCAGCAAGAGTTCCAATTCGTGCACCCGTACACACACACACACACACACACACACACACACTGTATGTGTGTGTGTATATATATATATATATATATATATATATATATATATATACACACACACACACCGGGTAGTTAGTTCACCTGAATGGACTGTCACTGCTAATCAGACTTTATGCATAACTTATCCTGTCAGGTCTAAGACGACATAGGTCTTAGTTCCCCCGCCCTCACGAACTTTTGCTCTCTTGGTCCTAAAGTAGCTTGCGCGTGGGTTTTAGTCTCCAATCACTACGACATTTTTTGTTGGCGCTCTTATATTCTTGAAGTAGTGATAGGTTTAATGAGTAGATTTATCTTATCCGTCATTGTCCATCCTCTTTAAGTAGAAACACCCCCCTTTGGCTTTGTTTTTAGTACAACAAAATTCTACTCACAATTCGGAAGGAACAGGCAATGGGTATGTTTGCATTATATACCATTTTAACTATGGCTCAGCGAAGACCTATGACCAATGTTGACAGATGGAGAGCGATAGCATCACTGCAGGATGATGAAGGGTTGCGAGAAGTTGCTAGGCGATTCTCTCCATTCTGTCATATAAGCTCAGCGTGCTTGTTATAATTTGAGCGGCCCAGTGTCGCAGAATAACGCAGGTTAACGTCAAGAGACATTTACTATTGCAAATGCTCTCAGACTAAGAACAATCACTACCAGTGTCATCAGGACGCAACCGAGAGCAGCCATTAAAATACTCGTTGGTGATCAAATCATTGAATATGAAGATGAACTGAATACTGTGGTTGTAGATCAAGGGAAAGCTTTTGATAGAGTAGACAGAAACAGTGGGCTTTTCTTGAATGTAATGGGATATATGGACGATTGCTAAAGAAAAATCATGGCCATGTGTGACAAACCAACGGAATATTTCAGTCCGGCAAGAGTTAATTGCATCTTTTGGTTAAAAGAATTGCGCACTTAAAATAAAAAAAAATATATGAATATAGATGCGGGAAGAGTAGAAAATGTACGAAAGTGCACATAACTAATGACGTTTTCTTAGTTACTTCTAGGATTCGTGGCAACACAAAACGACCGCCACAGCCTTTCCATCGGCCTAGCCAAAAAGAAATAAAATACGAATTCAGGTTCCCTACAACACCATGGATTGTTAACAACACTGTAGAAGGAAAATCCGAAATTAACTGACGACTGTTGCAGATAGCCAATCACTACAATTGTTACCGCCAGTGTATTGTCCATACCACCGAATGCCGTATTCCACTCGAACGAACCTTAAGATCAGTGACGTTTAGATACATTGAAATGGTTTTTTTAAATGTGGAATGTGATATGTGGAATGGAGTTAATTTCCTTTTTAGTTGAATAATTTGTTGGGATAGCTGGACCGTGTTATGTCAATGTAATTGTTGATTTAGAAAACTCAGATATCAGATTATATCAATTAGTATCGATTTTAATTCTTTGTGTAGTCAAAGTACAGTACGTTGTGATTTATTTGAGTTCTATTTGCAAGGTGTTGAACTTTGTTTATTCTGAAGTTCAGTTAGAAGAATAATTATCTATTCAGTTCTATTCCGCGGATTCACCCTATTGGTTTGATTATCTGTATTTCCCTTCCTTTCTTTATGAACTCAGGGACCCATAGAATTCCCCTAGACTTTCTTAATTCGAGCCCTGTAAATATTTAGGAAGGATTATAGGGGATCTCCAGGCGAGGATAAATTCCGCCAAACTAGCTTACCACACCATGTACCACACTTCCCAAAGCTCAGTGAAAATACAAGAAGGCATGTCTGATATGTTTACAATCAATACAGCGGTGAGGCAGGGATGTGTGCTGTCTCCTGTTTTATTTACTTTATACATAAATAGAAAATCGAAAGTGGCCAGCTTTAAAACAGTCGATCCAGAAAATCAGGACTATGATTTTTCAGAAGAAGAATTAGAAGAGCAGCCAAGGCTAGAAATATATTATCAGACAGACTGTAGCAACAACGGTATGCAGCGAATTCATTGAGAAACAGCAGATCAAATGGTTTGGTCATTTAATAGGAATGCAACTAGAACGAGAACGACTACCAACGTAGCTGAAAACGTATTACGAAAAGATATGAAGTGAAAACAAGAGGTCGTCCTAGGAGAAGATGAATTGATGACATTAAAGAGCTTCTACATCGTCGTGGAATGTCAATAGCTATTGGTGCTCACCAAAAGACTGATAGCAACATATTCTTCCGCACAAAGCTTAACAGCAGAAGTGGAAATTTATGATGACGATGATGATCAAACCACACCAATTCGACTCAGAGATGCAGATCTGCATGGAAAGCAAACCTGTCATCCGACCTGTCCTAGTTCCAGCTAAACGTGCAGCTCGTCTGGTTTGGGCTCGGCGTCATGAGTCCTGGACAAGACATCAATGGAGCAGAGTTCTGTTCGCAGATGAATCCTGTTTCACCGTATCATTTACAGACGGCAGAAATCATGCCTAGAGGCATCCAAGAGAACGCTATGATGATGCCACAGTTCTTGAACATGATCTCCATGAAGGTGGCTCAGTGTGGGGCAGAGTTAGTGCAACCTCTAGAACACCCCGTTGTAGCGAATACGTGGTACTTTGAATGGTTTGGCCTACAGAGATGGCATCTTACAGCCGCTTGCTCCTACGGCACTTCAGGCTCTAGGACCCGATTATATCCTGCAGAACGACAACAATGCCCGACCACATAGAGCTGCGGTCGTGACTGACTCCCTGCAACACCAACATATCACTTGCTTAGACCGCCAAAACTTTCCTATCTCAACCCGATAGAACATGTATGAGATGTGTTAGGAAGTAGCACACCTGCTACTGAACTCAATCAGTTTTTCCTCTTCCTTCAGCCGGAGGTTTGAGGTTTGAACACCGAATCAACATCATGGCACACGGGTAGTAATCCACAAGTGCTTCGTTCTTCTTTTAACTCGTCTGAGTTCGAAGTAGCTCAGCACAGTACACAGGCTTTGTAGCACCGGCGAGGATCCTGAAATACTTTGGGTACATTTTTAAATTCAAAATTTTGCTCGGGCAGTGCATGTAGGCTACTCTTTTCGATATAAAGCTTCTAAGGGATTTTTTTTTAACCTGCGCAACAATACACACAGGCGTCCGATCTCACTACCCAGAGACCAGGGGGAATTACTAGAAGTCTAAGTCCACGTGAAAAAATCTCAGCCCTTGCCGGGGATTGCATCCGGAACCTCTAGCACTCGAGGCGGACAATCATACCTCGAGACCACGCAGTCCTCTTCCTGGAGCAGCAGTGGCATGCGATCCCACAAATGACTCTGCCGAGAGCCCCGCATAAAGCACGAACTTCGTAGCTCCCAGGGATCTCCGTAAAAACTGCACTCATGAATTGAACGGCGCAGCCGTTAAACGAACCTACGACCTTCAGAACGGCTTGACCACTTCGCAACGGAGACCTAAAAAAAAAAAACAACAACAGAATTTCACATTCCTGAAGTTTTATTGAAATGGGATTCTTCTTGCAAACAAGAAGGCCATAAATGGCTTAGGACAACATCAAGTTTAAATCCACCCATGATGCTATCACCCATACGTATCACCCTTCTCACTACCATTATTATTATTACTCACTTAAAGATGTTTTGGGAGTCGCCGTGGCAGAGCGGCTAGACGCGGCGCCGCGGATCGGAAGGTTGTGGGTTCGCGCCCTGGCGGAGCCCGACTTTACTTCAAAAATGACCTTGGCTCTCAGGTCGACCCAGCATTGAGTGGGCACCGTGTGCAGTCCCGGGAAGTAAAGGCGGCCGGCGTGATGTTACCCACACCACCCATCTCGTGCCGAAGGTCTAAAAAATATAGGTCTAGCCCTATATGCCCTATACGCCTAAAAGCGTGTTAAAGGTTTCTTTAGTTTACTCAAACATGGTTTTGGTCCTTGAAAACTCTCTCCCCCTTGCTATCCAGTCTCTGCACAGAAACAGATAATAAATCGTGAGATGTGATGTTTGTTTCTTCTGTCGATTTCATGTTTATGGCAGTTCTTCAGTACTTGTCACCTTTCTGTCTTTCCAGACCATAGAGTTACATAGTGCTATAGGGCGGAATGTAAAACGCTATAGGGCGGTATATGCAACGTTATAAGGCGGTGTGGAAATCGCTATAGGGTGGTATGGAAATCACTATAAGGCGGTATGGAAAACGCTATAGGACCGCATGGAAAACGCTATAGGGCAGTATGGAAATCGCTTTAGGGCGGTATTGAAATCGCTTTAGGGCGGTATGGAAATCGCTATATGGCGGTATGTACAACGTTATAGGGCGGTATGGAAATCGCTATAGGGCGGTATGGAAATAGCTTTAGGGCGGTATGGAAATCGCTATAGGATGGTATGGAAATCGTTTTAGGCAGTATGAAAATCGCTAAAGGGCGGCATGGAAATTGCCATAGGGCCATATGGAAATCGCTATAGGGCTGTATGGAAATCACTACAGGGTGGTGTGGAAATCGCTATAGGGCTGTATGGAAATCGCTATAGGGCTGTATGGAAATAGCTATAGGACGGTATGGAAATGGCTCTTGGGCGGTATGGTAATAGCTATAGGGCGGTATGGAAATCGCTTTAGGGCGGTGTGGAAATCGCTATAGGATGGTATGGAAATCGTTTTAGGCAGTATGGATAATCGCTATAGGGTGGTGTGGAAATCGCTATAGGGCCATATGGAAATTGCTATAGGGCAATATGGAAATTACTATAGGGCCGTATGGAAATCGCTATAGGGCTGTATAGAAATCGCTATAGGGTGGTATGGATATCACTATAGTGCCGTATAGAAATCGCTGTACAGCGGTATGGAAATCGCTATAGGGCTGTATGGAAATCACTACAGAGCGGTATGGAAATCGTTACAGGGCCCTATGGAAATCACTACAGGGCGGTATGGAAATTGCTATAGGGCCGTATGGAAATCGCTATAGGGCTGTATGGAAAACGCTATACGGCGGTATGGAAATCGCTATAGGGTGGTATGGAAATCGCTATAGGGCGGTATGGAAATCGCTATATGGCAGTATGGAAATCACCACAGGGTCGTATGGAAATCACTACAGCGCGATATGGAAATCATTATAGGGCCGTATGGAACTCGCTATAGGGCCGTATGGAAATCGCCACAGGGCAGTATGGAAATCGCTATACGGAGGTATGGAAATCGCTATAGGGCTTATGGAAATCGCTATACTGCGGTATGGAAATCTCTATATGGCTGTATGGAAATTGCAATAGGGTTGTATGGAAATAACTATAGGGCCATATGGAAATTGCTATAGGGCAGTATGGAAATCACTACAGGGCCGTATGGAAATCACTACAGCGCGATATGGAAATCACTATAGGGCCGTATGGAAATCGCTATAGGACCGTATGGGAATCGCTATACGGCGGTATGAAAATCGCTATACAGCGGTTTGGAAATCGCTATAGGGCGGCAGGGAAATCTCTATAGGTCGGTGTTGAAAACGCTATAGGGTGGTATGGAAATCGCTATAGGGCGGCAGGGAAATCGCTATAGGGCGGTAGGGAAATCACAACTCTGGTTGTTGGCGAGTGTGACTATCAACATCTGCTCAGATTTTAAAAAATCTTTTATAAGTGGGTTAGGATATTTTAGGACCAGTGTTGCCATCACACGTATCTGACAAGTTTCTCATAAAAGCCCACTTTTTAACTCTCCTGCAACCAACCAACCTCCAACACGGTTCTGGTCCCCCTTCACCCGTGTAGAGATTCTCTTCTGAATTTGCCTCTTCCATGCAACACTCTAAAAGCATCTTGTGCCCATGAATCAACCTCACTACCTATATTATTCCTGCACACATACTCATATCGCAACACAGGCCGCCCTTCGACATCTTCTACCTATCTGTTATTAACCAAGGAGGATGTCCTTATATACTCTACCTGTTGCGTGCTGACAGAAACGAAACAGCACCAAATGTTGACCATAGTCACTGAAAGGTCGTGGACAAGCCAGAAGAAACAGAAAAAATTA
>CAJHNH020000754.1:5000-130000 GCA_905116865.2 Candidula unifasciata
GAATCTATGTTCTAGTAAATATGTTATACTGACACTACACCAAAGTCACCCACGCGCATTTGAAAGGCTGTTATTTGCCCTTGTACAGTATGCCAAAAACACGTATGTGAATTCAGGCCCCAAACAGGTTGAAGTAACCATGGAGCAGAGGGGTGGTAGAGAGCAGAACGTCGCTCAAATGACCGTCTGCCTAAAAGAAACTTGGTGTCTCGCCAGCTCTCCCGCCTCGTCTTTTCTCATATTCAAGCAGTTTCTTATATCATGTGCCCATCTTCGTGTGGGTCGGCCTCTGCCCCTTCTACCAAGTAGCATGCCTTCTGTATTTTTTTTAAAAATCGCACATGGTGCTTGATGTGACCAAAATATGTGTGCTTTCGAGTCAAGATGCTGTTCATTAGCCAAACCTTCTTGATGTTCAGATCTTTGAAGATGTCAGTTTTTCTCATTTTCTTGGTCCATGGTATTCTGAGAATATATCTGAGAGCATGTCAGCTCAAAAGCCCCATTTTTCTTTTTTAAGGACTGGGAACAATTACAGTGCCTGCAATTACGTTGCCTTTGCATTTGAGGAGGAAGCGGAAGGCCAAAGAGAAGATGGGTGCAGGATGTGGCGGATGATCTCCAAATGGGTGTATCGGACGCGGGACATCTTGCTTGTGATCGAGACGTTTTCTGATGCTGTTATGTGATCAAGGTTCTGCAAAGGACATGCTACTGACTGACTGACTGACGTCAAAGGAAAACGCGATTGACTTAAACAATTATTTGGTACTTGGAAAACGTTGGTGTGCTGTGTCTCTGAGTGGATCAGCCATAGCCTGATGGTTGCGGTTATATGGTAAACACCAAAAATAAACAGTCCTGTACTAGATTCTGTGGATAAAGCAAGGTGAAAAAAGGAGGGAGGGGCGGGAGTGATGAAACACTAATGACAAAGACTGACGGATGAACCAATCTGGAGACAAAACTAGATAATGAAATACGTTTGATTGATCGGACACTCTGTTGTGGAGTGGTTACTAAGTGATAGCAATGTAGAGATAACATAAGAGTAAGTGAAAATACAATGCACAAATAATGCTGAGTTGGAGATAATACTAAATGATCAAACAATCTGGAGATAATATTTAATTTTGAACTAATTTAAAGATAATACTAAATGATGAAACAGTCTATAGATAACACTGCACAATGAAACAGTCAAAAGATAAGACTGGGGATAAGACTGAACACATAAGCAATATGACGATAAGATTGAACGCTGAAACAATCTGGGGATAAATAAGACCGGATAATAAACATATCTGGTGATAAGACTAAATGATGAAACACACATGGAGGTAAGACTTTATTAACCAATCTGGAGAAAAGACTAAATGATGAAATAATCTGGTGATAAGACTGAAAGATAAAACACAAATGGAGGTAAGATTTGATAAACCAATCTGAAGATAAGACTGGATGATGAAACACTGTGAAGATAAGACTGAATGATGAAACAATCTGGAGATAAGACAGAATGATCAAACACTGTGGATATAAGACTAAATATTGAAACACTGTGGAGATAAGATTAAATAATTAAACAATCTGCAGATAAGACTGAATGTTGCACCAAACTGGAGATAATACTGAATGATCAAACACTGTGGAAATAAGACTAAACAATGAAACACTGTGGATATGAGACTGAAAGATGAAACAATCTGGAGATAATACTAAATGATGCACCAATCTGGAGATAAGACTGAATGATCAAACACTGTTGAGATGAGACTAAATGATGATACAATCTGGAGTCAAGACTGAATGATGAAACAATCTGGAGATAATACTAAATGATGCACCAATCTGGAGATACGACTTAAAGATGAAATAATCTGGAGATAATACTAAATGATGCATCAATCTGGAGATAAGACTGAATGATCAAACACTGTGGAGATAAGACTAAAAGATGATACATTCTGGAGACAAGACTAAATGATGAAACAATCTGGAGACAAGAATGAATGATGAAACAATCTGGAATTAATATTAAATTATGAACTCATCTAGAGATAAGACTGAGTGATAAAATAATCTGGAAATAAGTAAGACTGAATTATGAACTAATTTGCTGATGAGACTTGATGATAAGGCAAATGGGAACAACTAATGAAATCAGATGATAAATAAAATTATTATGGCCTGGAGAGAATGAGGCTCTTAGGAGTAACCAGAGTGTCTGGTCTTTTCACTACACTCAGAAGAAAAGCAAGACAGACATATAATCAGATTACAACCTGTTGGAACTCTGCGTTGCTGCTAAAGACGAGAACAGAGCGGGCATGGAAATGCCCCGATTGCTGTAAATATAGTTTTTGACTCAATTTAACGCAACTCAAGATTGAAAAATGAAACACTGTGGAGGTAAGACTTAAGGAAGAACCATTATCAAGGTAAGACGTAATGATGAGCTAATCTTCAGATAAAACTGAATGATGAACCAATCTTGAGGTAACACTGAATGATGAAACAATCTGGAGATTGGATCAGGCGATTAAAGAATCTGGAGAAACCACTGTGATAATAAAAATCCAGAAATAATACTAGATAATAAAAGAAGAAAGAGACAGTGAAGACGATTACAAAGTTAACCTGAACGCAACGACGCGACGAAAATTCGGCACGGACTCATGCAGGTCCTTCTGTAGATAAGTCCTTCTGACTAAATCACTCTACATTTTGGAGAAGTCCCCTCTAAAATTGGCTACTGGAAGCGTTTCCATGTTGCATTGTGTGACATTTTAACGTGCTTACAAATTTCTCGATATACTGAGGGTATACGCGATTTTCAAACTTTGCTGTTAGATAACAGCAATTTTAATTTAAATTCACGGCAGACAGTCGTGTTGTGATGTGTGATTGAGTGTGTCAATGTTTCTAGTCAGTAGTTTGGATTTTTAGGAGCTGGCTGTTTATTCTTTTTCTACTTTGAATGTAGAAATCTTTCTTTTGGGGGAAAATACAAACAAGTAATTTAGAAGCCAAATCTGGAGAATATCGACAGTTGTCATGTGAAAACTACCTTGTTTTGGAAGAAAACTATTACTTTCATATTGACTGCATAAATGATGCAACCACTCTGTGGATAAATTGTGTCAAGATATTTTGGAGCTCTAGGTAAATGGATGACAATAATATTTTATTCACTAACTAACCTCTCACAGCAAGTCACTATTTGCCACTTTGCTAATTGTTGACTAACAGTATAATTATATGTTGTAGAAGTACACTAATAATATTAATATTTTTGTAAACTGTCCTCTGCTTCGCGAACACTGGCTGTAAACTCTGGCAGAAACTTCTGGTTGTTCATCTACTTCTTATGCACATTTGCAGTTGTACGGTCTGTTTTTATTTTTGTAAATTGTCTTCTGTTTCTGCTAAATAGAGAAGGCTATGGTCTCATGCTAGTCGATGCACTGGATATAATCTATTGTACCTTTCAAAACGCATGCCATACAAATGAATAAGATCTGTAAAACGGATGCACACGCAACACTCAGGTTCTAAAACAGTACTGCAGTCCAGAAGAAGATGAACAAATCATAACTTTCCGCTAGAGTTTACAGCTGGTGAACGCGAAGAAGTTATTTAGTCGAGGTTTCAACATCACCGGAATCAGGTTTCCCCATATTTGTTCAGTTCCCGTGCCAGTGCGAACCAAACGAAATGTCCCTCATTGTCGCATTGGAAAAACTAGTGAATAAACAACTAGTCCCGGAACCACAGACATATTTGCACACAGTAAATGCGTGTTTCAGTTGCTTTAGGCGCCACAGCCAACCGGAAATGCAGTTTGTTGTTGATGGAAGTAGTCGGGCACGGTAAATTGGTTACTTACACGCATAATTTTTACATAAAGTATTTCACCAACTCACACGTAAACCGGCCAGCGGCCATAGAAAAAGAAGAAGAAGAAAACTCATGCCGCCATATTTTTACCAATATCTCCAAAACTCCTGTAGAGATCAACATGAATTGTTGCTTGTGGCCTTCTGATTTTATAACATACGAGGACTGCTGTTTTCTTCTGATTGACAAATAATTTGTGCACCACTAAAGAAATATAACATCTATGAATTGACACGTCCGTTGAGATTGTCAGGAAATCAGTTCACACGTACAGTCATGTGTGAGGATTATTTTGATAACCTATAGGGATTACAATAAAAGTTACTTTAATCTTCTGCTACTTCTCCTCCTACTTCTTCATGTTCTTCTACTTTTGTGGTAGTTAACAGCTAAGATTTACATGCGTCTCGCCTCACCACACTCAATCCCTATACGACCTTTATCAGTCGCCATCTACGACATGCTTGCTTGCAAAGGGGCAGTGAGTCTCACTTCCTAACCCCTCCCCGGAAACTAACACAGCAACTGAGTGCGCTACTCACTGTAGTATCTAAAGTTAAGCAAGTAGCGCATCATGTATATAATGCTAAGCTCATATTTTTATAGACCAGTAGACCTCGTTGGATCATGCTGCCGCCTTTACTTCCTAGGAATTTTCACAGTGAATAGTTAGAAGTTTGAACAACGGATCAACATCATGGCACACGGGTAATACCCCATAAGTTCTATTTTCTTGTTCTAACTCAAATCCGAAGAAGCTCAGCACAGTGCACATGCTCTGTAGCACCGGCGAGGATTCTGAAATAAGTTGCGTATATTTTTAACTCAACATTTTTCCGGGGTAGCGCCGCTAGGCTACTCTTTTCGATTTCCAACTGCCAGGGGATTTTTTACTTGCGCAGCAATGCACACGGGCGTCTGATCACTACCCAGATACTAGGGAGACTTACTAGAAGTCCAAGTCCACGAGAAAAAAATCCCAGCCCTTACTGGGGATTGAACCTGGAACCTCTAGCACTCGAGGCGGACACTACGCCTCCAGACCACGCAAACCCCAAACCTAGTGTGTGAACCTGGACCACAAGGAGTTCGTCACCGAGTCGCTGCTTAATCAGGTTTAACCAATAGCGCTAGCGAGCCAGGCCACTCAAATATATATATATATATATATATATATATATATATATATATATATATATATATATATATGCATAGGTTATAAGTAGGTAAGTAAGGTAAAGTAAAGTGAAGGACCCTTTTACACGCCTTCAGATGTATTGGGTATATAGGGCTAGATCTATATTAAGCCAATGAACTTGATGGGTGAGATGATCAGCATTACGCCGGCCGCCTTTACTACCCAGGAATTTACCTGATACCCACTCAAAGCTGGGTCGACCTTGCGGCTCCTATAATAATATATATACATATTTTCACACTCAGCTCTGTATTTATTTGGTCATTTTTTTCTTCTTTAACAATGTTGGGAAATGTCATGACTAATGACATAACTGACGTCGGTTATCTTTCATAAACACTTAGTGTGGATTCGCGTACAATACAGACACGTAAAATATTGATTCAACATTTATAAAATGTACCAAAACATAGGGCGGTACAAGAAGTACAGTTCTCCTTGGCAAGGGCCAAACAGTACCAAATGTTACGATAGTACCAACTTCGACAGCCCTGGTTTCTTACCACAGTATCTAAGTGCTGGCTGGACACAAATGTATTCAATAACAGGTTAGGATTGACTGCTGTGTTGGATTCCGTGGTGCTTCACGTTTGATTGTCCCTGCAAGGTAAGCTGATGTCGGGTAAGTCTTCGCTTTTTCTACTTTATACTTAGTCTTTCGTTGGCTTGAGAATCAGCAGTATGCACATGTAGTAATTGTACCTGACTCACAGAGTATGTTAAGAAAAGTGAAGACAGGCATGCTCCGTGTAGAGTGGTAAGCATCAATTCAGTGGTCCTAGGTAGTTAGTGTCCTTTGGATATGTTCTCCAGGTAATGCTGGTGCGTTGGGAAACAAGCACAAAGATAGACTGGTCGGTTCTGCGCCATTTAGTGGTGATTTGACATATGACAAGCTTGATATCCACAAGGGGCTTCTATTGTGAGGGCAAAGGGCTGGGGTCCACAGATTGGTAAGAGAGAATAGACACACTGCTCCCTAACCATGTCTACACAAAATTCTGAGTACCATTTCTAGCAAATACAAAGTTTACGATGAAAAGTGCAGTGAAACCATCGGATACAGGAGTGCCTGTATACGAGTTTTTTAGACTACGAGGTCAGGCTCACCAATTTCTCCTGACACCGCAATAAGAGACAACCTCTGGGATAGGAGCTAGAAAGATGAGAACTTTCAGCGTTACCCGACAGCATCTCAATAAATTTTGCAATGGATTAGGTCAGTTAACATTGTCCAAAAAGAAATAAAGCTAGTCGACAAGGCACTGGATAGTGATGAAATGTAGCTTTATGGTCGGAAGAAATCCAGTTTTCCGCTACGGACAAAAACACATTTTTCCTCGATAAAGAACGGAAGTAGCAGCTGGCTGAACGGTTAGACGGTTGAGCCGGATTCGAATCCTCGGTAAAATTGGGGATTTTATTTTTCCCAGTCGCGGGAAAAATCCTCACCTGCAGTGTGTGGCGTCAGCACTAGCCATGCGACCCTAAATCCTCAGGCTTAAAGACCCCTCTGTCTACACCGCAAAAGTGGTATATGTAAAGGTAGTAATTAGCAACGAAACGAAAAAAAAAAACCGTCATTTTTGGAGAGTCGGAATAAATGACTGACTCTTTTACCCCAACAGGACATCACACCAAGCGATAAACACCCGGTGACACAAAGTGCTACCACTCGGGGATCATCCAGGGACAGGTCCCAGAAACCCCGTTTAACCCTTTAAGTAAAGTTTCAGGTGTATTTGGCATGAAGGGCTAGACCTATATTTTGTAGATCAACAGCACAAGATGAGTTACGTGGTCAGCATCACGCTGGCCGCCTTAACTTCTGAAGAGTGCACCCGGTAGGCATTCAAGGCTGGGTTGACCTGGCAGCCAAGGTCATTTTTGAAAAAAAAGTCCGGCTCCGCCAGGAAGCGAACCCACAACCTTCCGATCCGCAGGCGAGCGTCTTGCCGCTACGCCAAGGTAACTCCCGGTTCAAACCATAGGTTTAAATTTACTCGCATTTATTATGTTAATTATAAAAGGACAAATAGTCTAAGAATGCGAGTTATTCATCAAAAGAGCTCAGCCGAGTAACATGTTAAACTCATAACTTTCAATTCCTTTCAAGAAAAAATGTTTTACTCGATCACGTTTAACCTGCTGCTAGCCAGCCGAAGCTGCTAACAGTCTCGGGTTATATTTGTGGTCATGTTTTTTGCGCCATTTTTGTGGCTAAAGTGCTAGTATATGTCTCTGAGCTTATTCCTTCTTCCCTTCAAGTCAGTAGTAGTAAGTAAATTTTACCCCACCAGAACAATAAACACTGGATGAGACAAAGTGCTACCACGCGGACGAGGATCACCCGATGAGAGGTTCAACCAGGGTGGGGCTTCAGAATAACAAAAATAGTGCATCCCACAAGGGGATAACTTAAATTATACACATTTTATTGTTTCCCCTTTCAGTAAGTATAGTATACGCCTTGTATGGTGTAGCAATAGAAGACATTCTGTCCGAGTGAGCAAACTATTTTTTTGTGTGCTGATTTGTATGTAATTTTGAATTGGTTCTCTGCCGATTTGATCTCGTATGACCTCATTCTTGATTTTATTTATTCTGGTCACTCCTAGTCTTTCTCAGAAATCTTAATTCCATGGTTACTAATTTTCTTTTATGTTTTGTTTTTGTTTTTTGTGAGTGACCATGTCTGGCACTGATAGCATAGGGTGGGAATGAAAATGCTTTATATGAGATTTTTTTCTTTGCGTTGATTAGGATAGCCTTATGCTGTGAGAGGTGGGCTAGCTGTCCCAATACTTGGCCAGCTTTACCTGCTTTAGTTTTCCACAGGCTGTTAGAATTATTTTTTTGTTTTATTTTATGACCTTCTGCATCCCCGGGGAATGACAGCAACTACTCCTCCCCACGCCGCGGACGGCAAAAGTAGAAACAGATGATGGTGATTAACTTTCTTACTGTGCTTAAATTTTTATCAGCACGTCACATTAACAAGTGGTTTTTTTTTTTTATCACCTGCCTTTCTCGATCTTCCGTCCTAACCTATGGTTATGCACTATGCACACAGGAAGCTCATTCAATAAGTGCTATGAACGGTTCATCACTATGCAATTTCCGTCACCTATGGCCTCCCATTTGCATAATTTCTACAGTTGTGTCAAGATGTCTCTGGAGGCAATAGTGCTTTCCGCTCAGTCAAACGCGCTCAGTGTTGTATTCTAAAATAATGAAGGCAAACTGTCCTAAAGAAACAAACTACTATGCAAAATTTATACAAAGTAAAAGGGTTTATTTCTACTAGGGTCTGCTAACTGCCTCTTATGGCAACCATGGTACAATACTCTGGCTGAATCGGTGTTTCAGTAAATGTTATAAGAGAAGAGGTAGCACACCCGAGGGCCCAGAATGTGCGTCATGTCATATTAGTAGCAGTGGGACGTCGTGGTTTAATGGCTAGACCCTCGCCTATGGTTCAAATCCGCAGGAAGACGGATTTTTACTCACATTACCTGCCTCTCCAACATTAAATTTTTGTGTACTAGGTAAAATTAATGGGAAGTAAAGGCGATCAGTGTATGGATGACCACATCATCCACAGAGTGCCGATTGGTCCTAACAATATAGGTCTAGGACTATATGCTTATGAGAGCCGCCTTTGTGTAGCGTCGAGACTCTCGCTTGCAGATGGGAAGGTCCTGGGTTCACGTCCTGATGGAACCTGACATTTTTGCAAAGATGACCTCGGTTTCCAGGTCGGCCCGGCCTTGAGTGGGTACCAGGGACAGTCCTGGGAAGTTAGGACGGCCGGCGTGATATTGACCACATCACCCACCAATTGCCGTTTAGCCTATAAAATATAGGTCTAGCCCTATATGCCAAATACACCTGAAAGCGCGGGGAAAAAATCTGTACTTATATAGCCAAAGCTGAATCTCCAGATATTATCTATGTACCGTAAACTTTAATGTACGTGGCTTACAAGTCTAACACAAGTTTAGCTTAGAATTGTTAGTTTTATACCGACCGTCTTGTATATTATGTCAAGGCCGTCTCCAAGATCCTAGAGATGTTATCAACTATTCCTGGGTGTACGACGTCCTCTCACAACCCGTCTGTCCCCACCCACACACACACACATCCACCCCCACACACACATACACACACACTCACTGACATGATAATATTCCCCTCTATATTCCTGTTTAACATGTTTGGGAAATGTGATATTGTCAGCGTCAGCAGATTAGGGATTAAGAACGCATTTTTCCCCACAGACATTGGTTTGCTGTCAGGAGTAGTCGCTTCGGTAGCCAAGCGATTCTTGTTGATTTTGACAACGTATGGACGCAGTATCGTTCAAGAGGCAATAGCAAGGTACAAGTGTGCAGCAAAATACAAATGTGCGTAACTAACAAATCAGTCGTTGGTGAACGCTGTATCTCTCTCTCTCTCTCTCTCTCTCTCTCTCTCTCTCTCTCTCTCTCTCTCTCTCTCTTCTCTCTCTCTCTCTCTCTACATTTAATCTAACCCCCCTCCCCCACCCCGTTTTCCAAAATAAGTTCAGCGAAATAAAAGAAATGGCTAGGTAGCCGTTAGTATCAACAGTTATAAGACAGATAAGATTACGCTATGCTGGACAAATCCTAAGAAGAGACGAGCAGAGTATGGCCAAACAGGTACTCAAATGGAAAATGCAGATATCGAGGCGGCCAGGACAACCTAAAGAAACCTAAAAAAGAACATTGATGAGATAAATACTGTAATGCAGTGTTTCCCAAACCTTTCTTGCTCGCAGCGCCTTGTTTTTAATTAAAATTCTTCCACGGCGCCCTAACCTAAGTAAATGTATGACTATTTGTGTCTTGGTTAAATTATTATGAAGCTTTGACAATATTTTGCGGCGCCCATTTGAAGAAGTCGCGGCTGCCCGGGGCGCGGCGGCGCACAGTTTGGAAATTACTGCTATAATGGATCGCACACTCGACCTAATAAAACACATTTATTAGGAAATGTTCTTGGAATTAAAGCGGTCGATATCATATATACGGTATTACAATAAATGACATGACATACACATCATGCCTAAAAGAATTGGAAAGATAATTTTTGTTTTTGCAAATATACTTACACAAACATAGACAGACATATACATGCAAAAATATGAATACACAGAGGTTTAATCACATGAGGAAATGAATATCAAACAATCACTTTAAAAAACACATCGAGATGATCTGAAATACACATTGAAAATGTATACTTAAATTTTTTTTTTTTGTGGACCCTTAGTGTATCTCCTCATCAATCATCATGTTCTTTACAAAACATTGCTTTCTTCACAGCACGCCTGAAAGTCTTTTTCTGGGGCCAGTTATCCAGCCCTATGTGCTTTCATAGTAAGTGCATCTTCATTGCCCTGTATCCATCTTCATTAAGGTGGTCTCTTCTCTTGTTCCTGTGAATGTGTATCCATCTTCATGGAAGTGGTCACTTCTCGTGTTCCTGTGACTGTGTATCCACCGTCATGAAGGTGGTCTCTTCTCGTGTTCCTGTGACTGTGTATCCACCTTCATAGAGGTGGTCACTTCTCGTGTTCCTGTGACCGTGTATCCACCTTCATAGAGGTGGTCTCTTCTCGTGTTCCTGTGACCGTGTATCCACCTTCATAGAGGTGGTCTCTTCTCGTGTTCCTGTGACCGTGTATCCACCTTCATGGAGGTGGTCACTTCTCGTGTTCCTGTGACTGTGTATCCCCTTCATGGATGGTGCCGTCTCTCTCGTGTTCCTGTGACTGTGTATCCACCGTCATGAATGTGGTTCTCTTCTCGTGTTCTGTGAACGTGTATCCACCTTCAAGGAGGTTGTCTCTTCTCGTGTTCCTGTGACGTGTATCCACCTTCATGGAATATGGTCTCTTCTCGTGTTCCGGTGACTGTGTATCCACCTTCATGCAGGTTGTCTCTTCTCGTGTTCCTGTGACTGTTTATCCACCTCCATGGAGGTGGTCTCTTCTCGTGTTCCTGTGACTGTGTGTCCACCTTCATGGAGGTGGTCTCTTCTCGTGTTCCTGTGACCGTGTATCCACCTTCGTGGAGGTGGTCACTTCTCGTGTTCCTGTGACTGTGTATCCACCTTCATGGAGGTGGTCTCTTCTCGTGTTCCTGTGACCGTGTATCCACTTTCATGGAGGTGGTCACTTCTCGTGTTCCTGTGACTGTGTATCCACCTTCATGGAGGCCGTCTCTTCTCGTGTTCCTGTGACTGTGTATCCACCGTCATGAATGTGGTCTCTTCTCGTGTTCCTGTGACCGTGTATCCACCTTCATGGAGGTGGTCTCTTCTCGTGTTCCTGTGACCGTGTATCCACCTTCATGGATATGGTCTCTTCTCGTGTTCCGGTGACTGTGTATCCACCTTCATGCAGGTTGTCTCTTCTCGTGTTCCTGTGACTGTGTATCCACCTCCATGGAGGTGTTCTCTTCTCGTGTTCCTGTGACTGTGTGTCCACCTTCATGGAGGTGGTCTCTTCTCGTGTTCCTGTGACCGTGTATCCACCTTCGTGGAGGTGGTCACTTCTCGTGTTCCTGTGACTGTGTATCCACCTTCATGGAGGTGGTCACTTCTCGTGTTCCTTTGACTGTTTATCCACCTTCATGGAGGTGGTCTCTTCTCGTGTTCCTGTGACTGTGTCTCCAACTTCATAGAGGTGATCACTTCATGTGTTCCTGTGACTGTGTATCCACCTTCATGGAGGTGGTAACTTCTCGTGTTAATGTGACCGTGTATTCACCTTTATGGAGGTGGTAACTTCTCGTGTTAATGTGACCGTGTATTCACCTTTATGGAGGTGGTCTCTTCTCGTGTTCCTGTGACTGTGTATCCACCTTAATGGGGTTGGTCTCTTCTCGTGTTCCGGTGACTGTGTATCCACCTTAATGGGGTTGGTCTCTTCTCGTGTTCCGGTGACTGTGTATCCACCTTCATGGAGGTGGTCTCTTCTCGTGTTTCTGTGACTATGTATCCACCTTCATGCAGGTGGTCTCTTCTCGTGTTCCTGTGACCGTGTATCCACCTTTATGAAGGTTTTCTCTTCTCGTGTTCCTGTGACTGTATATGAACCTTCATGGAGGCGGTCTCTTCTCGTGTTTTTTTGACTGTGTATCCATCTTCATGGAGGTGGTTTCTTCTCGTGTTCCTGTGACTGTGTATCCACCTTCATGGAGGTGGTCTCTTCTCGTGTTCCTGTGACTGTGTATCCACCTTGATGTAGGTGGTTTCTTCTCGTGTTCCAGTGACTGTGTATCCATCTTCATGGAGGCGGTCTCTTTTCGTATTCCTGTGACTGTGTATCCACCTTCATGAAGGTGGTCTCTTCTCGTTTTTCAGTGACTGTGTATCCACCTTCGAGGAGCTGGTTTCTTCTCGTGTTCCTCTGACTGTGTATCCATCTTGATGTAGGTGGTATCCTCTTGTGTTTCGGTGACTGTACCCTACATCTACTTTTAAAGCTACCCTGCCCTTTAACATGATTACAATACTTCAGCTTTCCGGATAGGGTGCTTGTATGATTCATTTCAGATCAATGTTCATTTTGTTTCAACGATTTTTATTTTTATTTGTTAGTGGTGTTCTAGAAATATTTAGGAATATTTATCATCATCATGTGCCCTGCCAACAGGCGTAGGCGCTCATGCGCCTCCACATATCACGATCCCTGGTTGCCTGGAACAAGCTCTCTTGATGATATCCCTCCATGCCTTTGTTTTAGCCCACCCAGCATCGTCTCTCTTGGTCTGCCTCTACCCGTCTTTCTTCTGATGTTTTCAGTTGTTTTGATACTCTCCAATGTCTCTCTTCTCATTATGTGGCCAAAGAACCATGTTGGACTCTTTCTTATTGTTTTATGTAGAGATCTACTTTCATTAGCTTCTTTCAAACAATCGTTGTAGAATATTTTTGTAACTTATCAATTCTAAAGCCCCGATTGTGTTCTTTCCTTTACTGATTGAGGAACAGTCCATTACTACACGTTGACATGGGAAAGATGCATGATCTTACAGTTTTTGTTTTATGTGGGTGTTGTGCCATATCCTCTTCATGCTTTATCTATGCATCGTTGAAGAAATTCTGCGTTCATGACTTTATATCATAAAAGGATGAGTATTTAATCATGTAAAGAGCGATTACGTCTGTTGATACTCTACAATCTAACATGATGTTGTCTACAATCTAACATGATGTTGTCCACAATCTAACATGGTTTTGTCTATTATCTAACATGATGTTGTCTACAATCTAACATGATGTTGTCCACAATCTAACATGGTGTTGTCTACAATCTAACATGGTTTTGTCCATTATCTAACATGATGTTGTCTACAATCTAACATAGTGTTGTCTACAATCTAACATGATGTTGTCTATAATCTAACATGATGTTGTCTACAATCTAACATGGTGTTGTCTACAATGTAACATGGTGTTGTCTACAATCTAACATGGTGTTGTCTATAATCTAACATGATGTTGTCTACAATCTAACTTGGTGTTGTCTACAATCTAACATGGTGTTGTCTACAATCTAACATGATGTTGTCTACAATCTAACTTGGTGTTGTCTACAATCTAACATGGTTTTGTCTATTATCTAACATAATGTTGTCTACAATCTAAAATGATGTTGTCTACAATCTAACATGGTGTTGTCTACAATCTAACATGGTGTTGTCTACAATCTAACATAATGTTGTCTACAATCTAAAATGATGTTGTCTACAATCTAACATGGTGTTGTCTATAATCTAACATGATGTTGTCTATAATCTAAAATGATGTTGTCTACAATCTAACATGATGTTGTCCACAATCTAACTTGGTGTTGTCTACAATCTAACATGATGTTGTCTACAATCTAACATGGTGTTGTCTACAATCTAACATGGTGTTGTCTACAATCTAACATGGTGTTGTCTACAATCTAACATGATGTTGTCTACAATCTAACTTGGTGTTGTCTACAATCTAACATGGTTTTGTCTATTATCTAACATAATGTTGTCTACAATCTAAAATGATGTTGTCTACAATCTAACATGGTGTTGTCTATAATCTAACATGGTGTTGTCTACAATCTAACATGGTGTTGTCTACAATCTAACATGATGTTGTCTACCAGCTACCATGGTGTTGTCTACTATCTAACATGATGTTGTCTATAATATAACATGATGTTGTCTACAATATAACATGATGTTGTCTACCATCTAACTTGGTGTTGTCTACAATCTAACATGGTGTTGTCTACAATCTAACATGATGTTGTCTACAATCTAACATGATGTTGTCTACAATCTAACATGGTGTTGTCTACAATCTAACATGGTGTTGTCTACAATCTAACATGGTGTTGTCTACAATCTAACATGATATTGTTTACAATCTAACATGGTGTTGTCTACAATCTAACATGGTTTTGTCTACAGTCTAACATAATGTTGTTTACAAACATGATGTTGTCTATAATCCCACATGATGTTGTACATAATCTAACATGATGTTGTCTACAAACATGATGCTGTATATAATATAACATGATGTTGTCTATAATCTAACATGATGTTGTCTATTATCTAACATGGTGTTGTCTACAATCTAACATGATGTTATCTACAATCTAACTTGATTTTGTCTACAAACATGATGTCTATAATTTCACATGATGTTGTCAATAATCTAGCATGGTGTTGTCGAATGAATCTTCAGGCTATGTCTTTTTTTTATGTGTAGCTGACAACAACGACAATCAGCGACCTCTCCTTGCTACTGATTTCTGTGAGAGATTGCGCCTTGGGACTTGTCGTAAGTTTTGTGCCGTCAACTCATAGTCGTATGAATCTGCATCATCTCAAGTTTACCAGTTTTTATGTGGCCAGCAATGGTTGTTCAGTGCGGATCGACCCACTCATCGTTTCATTTGATCGCTCTGGTTTTTACTGCAACAGTATCATTCGTTGTGGTAAGTATGATACCAATAATAGTTTCATTTGCATTATTTTGGTCATTAAATACAAATCAAGTGGTTAGATTAGGTGGTTTTACCATCTTATTAGGATGCAGAATACATTCACAGACTATATCTCAGAAAATCAGCTATAACAGCAAGATGACGGCCCGGACAAATGTGGATCGACATCATTAAAGACGCTCCAAGGTATGGCAAGGGCAAGTGCCAGTCAGTTTGCACTGGATCGCAAATTATTCCTGCTCACGTCGCTTGACGGCAGGATTGGTTTATGATGACGATGATGATGATTAAATACCAGATTAAAAATATACAAGCCTTTGCTCCTGTGCGCCTAATGCTGTCTCTCAGGGTTGATTCCCGAGCCTCACTTTGGCTGAGGGAAAAACAGAACATACCCACGGCTGCTTTAACAATCATGTCGTAAAAGGCGACAAATTTGGGGTTTGTGGAAATCGAATGTGTTGGGCCCAAAAGGGGCAGAAACTACAGCCTAGCTGTAAACCGTAACGCAACGCACCAACTACCTATCAAAGGCAAACGTAGAAGAAGAAGAAAAAACTGTTTCCAAGATCCTGTAATCACCACTCACTCCTGCCTCACCCACTCCCGTCCCAACTTAATCAGTACTCCACGTACTAACACACTGTAAGCCAGACTTGTTAAACGGATGTGCACGCACAATTCAAGTTTTGGAACAATGTCGACTTCTAGTAATTCCCCCTGGTCTCCTGGTAGTGAGATATGACGCCTGTGTGCATTGCTGCGCACGTAACAGATCCCTTGGCAGTTGGAAACCGAAAAGAGTAGGACAAAATTTGAAGTTAAAAATCTACGCAAAGTATTTCAGGATCCTCGCCGGTGCCACAGAGCCTGTGCACTGTGCTGAGCTTCTTCAGACTCGCACTTGAGTTAGCAGAATAACGGAGCACTTATGGATTACACCCGTGAGCCATGATGTTGATCTTTTGTTCAAAACCTCAAACCTCATACAAAGTGAAAGTGCACGATCTGGCGACCTTGTCCTATCAGAAAAGGACTATGTGAACTGCCCAGTTGTTTTGTGTGTAGTTGGGAATGGGGGGGGGGGGGGGCGGTTAGGGGGAGGGATGGGTAGGGAGAGAACAAGAATAGACCGTCAGGGCGTGAGACAAACAGCTTGACCACTTCGCCACAGAGACCACCCCCCCCCCCCCCAAATTAGAACGATGGATCACACACGCTCTTTGTTGAACAATCAATCAAACGTCGTGCGCCCTTAGTGAAACGTTCATGTCCGGCAGCTCAAAAGCAGCACCCAACATTCACGAACCTGGATAAGGATACAAAGCCATACGTGTTGCCATAATTGTCTTTACGATATTTATCTCGCATGACAATGAAGTCTTTGCTCTCGTCCAGTCAACATTATCATGTGCCCTGCCAACTGGCAAAGGCGCTCATGGTCTCCACAGTTCACGATCCCTGGTTGCCTGAAACAGCTCTCTTGATGATATCCCTTCATGCCATAGTTTCAGCCCATCCAGCATCATCTCTCTTGTTCTGCCTCTAGCCCTTTCCACTGATATTTCCAGTTGTCACGATGTTCTCCAAGACATCTCTTCTCATTATGTGGCCAAAGAACAATGTTTGTCTTTTTCTTATTGGTGTATATAGAGATCTACTTTCCTTAGTTTTTTTTCAAGCAATCGTTGTTAGTTACTCTGGCCGTCCAAGGTATTCGTAACACTAGTCTCAGGGACCACATCTCTGTTGCTTCCAAATTCTTCTTAATTTGTTCACTGACATTCCAAGATTAGCTGTCATTCAGCAGAACATGTTCTATGTAACATTTTAGCACCCTCTTTCTGACATTAAATGAAAGCATAAGATATTTTTTAATTTTCTGAAATGCAGCTTTCACTTGACCTATTTTGCTTTTAATCTATGTCATACATTTTCCATCTGATGATACGATTATTCGTAGATATTTGAATTTATTAACTTAGTTAAGTCTTTTCCCTTCAATGTCGTCCAGTGCCCGACCAGTTTTAGTAACCACATTGTGCGTTTGGAAATCTGCAGTACAGTTAGTCAAAGTCAGAAATAGAGATGACAAAAAAGTTAACGATAGCTACCCTAGAATAATCAGGATTGGAATTGCGTTGACTGCTGAAGATTAGAGCCCAGCTGTTATGGAGGTACCCACTCCGAGGTCAGTGATATCGGGTTTCAGTTCTTTTTCAAAAATAAAGAAAAATGGTTAGCCGCTTGGGAAATGACGCACGCTAGAAGGGAGGGGGGGGGGGAGGGGGGAGGCGGAGGATGGGGGGTGACATAAATGTCAGTGGGAGAAAAGGGAAAACGTACGAGTGCAGCTGGAGAAATTAAGGATAGTGGCAAATAGGAGATAGATAATACACATTAATAGAGGACGTAAAACATATAGAGATGCAAAGAACAAGAGAGAGAGAGAGAGAGAGAGAGAGAGAGAGAGAGAGAGAATGCATAGGCAAGATAAAGGAAGAGAGACTCCAGTGTTTGTGTGTGTGAGAGAGAGAGAGAGAGAGAGAGATAGAGAGAGAGAGAGAGAGAGAGAGAGAAGAGAGAGAAGAGAGAGATATTTCTATTGTTAGATGTAGACGAGATAAAGGAAGAGAGATATGCGAGCGTGCGAGTAAGAAGAGAAATATCGAAAAAAGGAGGGGGGGGTGGGAGGGGGAGAGAAATCAAGGAAAGAGTTAAAAAGAAACAAAACGACAGGGCAGATAGAAAGAAACAGGACAGAGAGAACGCAAAGAAAATTACGGAGAGATAGAGAGCAGGCTAGACACACATAATGTATTTATCTGTTCATGCTGTGTTTAAAACTTCTTTTTTTTGTTCTTCTTGTTCTTGTTCTTCTTGTTCTTGTTCTTCTTGTTCTTGTTCTTCTTGTTCTTTTTCTTCTTCTTCTTCTTCTTCTTCTTCTTCTTCTTCTTCTTCTTCTTCTTCTTCTTCTTCTTCTTCTTCTTCTTCTTCTTCTTCTTCTTCTCCTTCTTCTTCTCTTCTTCTTCCTCTTCTTCTTCTTCTTCTTCTTTTTCTTCTTCTTCTTCTTCTTCTTCTTCTTCTTCTTCTTCTTCTTCTTCTTCTTCTTCTTCTTCTTCTTCTTCTTCTTCTTCTTCTTCTTCTTCTCCTCCTTCTCTTCTTCTTCTTATTCTTCTTCTCCTTCTATTCTTCTGCTTTGCGTCTTCGCGTTCGATTTTGATTCTTCGCCTCTGAGTCAAATGCACTCTGACTTTGATGTAAACACCTGTTTAAATAAAAAAAGATGGATTGAGTTCCTGGCTTTCCCGTGTAGGTTCTGGGTTCCATTGTGGGGAATTCAAGAGTAGACCCATTGCCTTTCCAACAAGCGTGTCGTAGGAGTCGACTAATTGGGGTATCTTCGATGTCGGAGTACATCTGCCTGAGAGGCAAAGAATCGGTTCCACAACAAATACGCTAGATGTGTGAAACGGATGTTGTAGGCACAACTCTTAGGTCCTGGAACAAGACAAAAGTGCGGGGTGGACGAACACCCATCACTTTCTGCAGGAGTTTACGAAGAAGTCACAGGATGAATGGAGGAAGTGGAAAGAGAGAGAGAGAGATAGAAAGAGAGAGAGAGACAGAGAGACAGAGAGAGAGAGAGAGAGAGAGAGAGAGAGAGAGAGAGAGAGAGAGAGAGAGAGAGAGAGAGAGGAGAGAGGGAGAGAAGGTTGGGACCTACAGAAAATATGCTAGCTTTTGGACACGATTTTAAATGTAAGATATAGAGATATAAAGATCGAAAGGAAAAAGTGGGTGCAAGAACGAAAGGAAACAAACACACACACAGACACAAACACACACACACACACACAGAGAGAGAGAGAGAGAGAGAGAGAGAGAGAGAGAGAGAGCAATCTATAAACAAAGAAAGTACAATCGATAATTAAAGGATAGATACAATAGGGAAGATGTGAGAGTAAAGACGGAATCACGAGCGGATGAGCTGACGGTAAGCACGGACGTCGTAGTCAACAATATAACTGAAGGGGAGATAGGGCTAGGAAGAGAATTGAGTGAGATGACAGAGACGGTGTGTAGTTCTTCTGACAATCCACGCAGCTGAAGTACAGTGAGCACATCTCACTTCAAACATGTTTTCAGGCTACTGACGACGCATGGGGACACTGGAGTGACTTCGCTGAATGTTCTAGAACCTGTGGAGGAGGGATACAACAACGGACTCGAATCTGTCTTCGTGAAAGATATGGTAAATATCATTGACTTTAGCATTAGTAATTTGTGTACTTGCTGATCTAACCAGAGGTCAGTGTGCAGTAGAGAAACCTACATGTAAAGGCTGTATCTGTTGACTACACTGTCCACTGTCAAAGATAAATACGTTATTTTAGTATTTATTATTACTGTTTACTATTTGTTACATAATAGCCACTCGGACTTGATTCTCAAAACAGCAAAAATAACGTTTAATTATGCAGAAACTAATGCGTGAAAGCTACCTGTTGCTAGTAAAATAATGTTAGCTGAGCACACATATTAACTACAGCTAGAAGGAAAATATCTGATACTAGACATCCGTAAAAAAAAAAAAAAAAAAATTGTTGCTTGTGTTTGTTATTCGACCTAGTCTTGGTTAATACAAATGTCTGCAACCTATGGTGCCATTTATACGGTTTGAGATGAATTTTGTCCACATTCCATAGTTGTGGATTTCAAGCTGAAGGATAGACATGCCAGTGAAGACACACTTTGTTTTTAGGGATGCCTAGTTGAATGTTCACTGGTCGGCCTTTAGGTCCAATACATCTATAAGACAGGAAACAAAACAAAAATATGTGTCTGATTTTATTAGAAAGCGTCGCTGGAATTACATCGGTCACGTACTCAGAATGGACATACAGAGACTTCCCCACCAAGCCTTCATATGGTCACCAGAGGGTAAAAGAAAACAGGGAAGACCAAAAGAAACTCTCCGTAGAACCATCACAAGGGAGAGCTCAACCATAGGTCTCAGTCGCACTCAAGAACTACATCAAGTGGCAAAGAACCGACAGACGTGGAAAGCTATGACCTCTGCCCTATGCGCCATCTTTGGCACAAGAGGAATAACTAACTAACTAACTAGTTAGGCATGTTCTTAGTACATTGTTTCTTTAGTGAGTGGGGTCTCTGTGGTTAAGCTGTTTGTCTCATGCTCTGAAGGTCTTGGGTTCATTTCTGTGATGCACCATTCAATTCACAAGTGCAATTTTCAAAGAGATCTCTGGGGGTCGATGCTGGAGCTACGGAGTTGGTGCTCTGAGCAACGTTCTGGGCAGGTGGCAAGCCATTCTGTGGAGAGAGACTGAGCCATATGGAATGAAACCCAGTTCAATAAAGTCGATTTTCTTGACTTTAACTTTAACTTCAAAATAGCGAAGTGCACACACTATTTGGAGGTGACAAGTTGGATTTGTGGCATGGTAACTAAAGCATTTAATTTGTATGTTGTCTAGTGTGTCCATCTACTTTCAATTTCTTTCTATGAGTGCCTATCAGTACATTGTCTATTTGTTTAATATATATGTATATATATATGTATATATATATATCTGTAATATTGGCTATCCTCCGAATAACAGGCACAAAAGATGGTGGCCAATGGCTGCCAAAAACAGGGCCTCAGTCATGTGTCAATTGCGCACCTGCGGCGACTTAATTTGCGGTTTTCTGGCCACCACCGCCAAGAGTCCCTCACACCGCTCACGTGGTGTGGATTGGGGCTTAACTAGATGGCTAGGACTTACGAGCAAAGTTGCAGAAAATGCGGAAGCTGCTACTCCTGAGTCCTAGCCATCTAGTTTAGCCCCAATCCATGCCGCGTGAGCGGCGTGGGGTACTCTTGGCGGTGGTGGTAGTCACTGGAAAACCGCAAATTAAGTCGCCGGAAGTGTGTAATTGACACGTGACTGAGGCTCTGTTAGGATGTTTTTGCAGCCGCCATCTTTTGTGCCCATTATTCGGAGGATAGTCGTAATATTTTTATGGCCTCAAGGGTTCCCCCAGTTGATTTAACTGAATAGCAGTGTGTTTCTCTGAGACCTAACCCAAATATAAGTTCTTGCATGATGCTCATTATATAAACCCTCCCCCTCATTACGCTCATCAACCAGATGGATCACTTTTTTCCTTTGTCGAAACATATGGCATACATACAGAATTATAAAATAATAATTAATTATGAGTAAATAATACTGACATTTAAAAAAAAATACTAGTTGCTTATCCTTTACAGGATGTTGCAGAACCAACCACAGCATGTTTTGGCTGTTGTGGTTTTTCTAGGCAAATTTATGTCCAGTAGTTTGCCATTGCTTTCTGGATGGTTGGCTTCTCAATACCAATGTCAATACCATCTGGCACCCCGGCATTACAAAGCATGTTCACAACGCCTAAGCCACAGACACCGACACTGTTATCTACTGCTGACACTGACATTTACACTGCAAATAAATGATCATATAATGTAAATTTGTTTTTAAATGAATAGAATAAAATAGACTTCTGGTGAACATAAGCCTAATTAATATAACACCAAGTTTTATTTTTTGAAACATTAATAAAGGGCCAGGGTCTTATTTTCTTTGAGGAATCACAGTAGTAATTTAGATATTAGTTAAAATATTTTTCTTTCTTGCAGGTCTGAATATTGTCATGGAGAAAATGTAGAATACCAGTCATGCAACTCTCAGGTATGTTGTATGTAGAGTACCAGTCATGCAACTCTCAGGTATGTTGTATGTAGAATACCAGTCATGCAACTCTCAGGTATGTTGTATGTAGAATACCAGTCATGCAACTCTCAGGTATGTTGTATGTAGAATACCAGTCATGCAACTCTCAGGTATGTTGTATGTAGAATACCAGTCATGCAACTCTCAGGTATGTTGTATGTAGAATACCAGTCATGCAACTCTCAGGTATGTTGGAAGTGTAAAGAATCATACATTGATATATAAAATTGTTTCATGATACAGTTTCAAATCTTTAACATGTTAAGTGTACAAATGAGACTTTACAATTCACAGATAATATGTCTAGAGTAGGAACTATATATGTATGTGATTTCAACAACTGGAAAAGGAGAAATAATGATTTGATAGAATGATTATAGTATACTTATTATATTTAGCATTTTTTTTAATTCTCCAAGCTGAGTTGAGCCAAGTTCAAAACTAACAATACAGAACTCAGAACATTTACATAAAACTTCCATCCCCATCGTCAGCTGTTAGGCAGTGTTCCAGTTCCAGTGGTACCAGGAGCAATTTGAGTGTCTGTCCATCTTGCCTTTCTCCTGTTGAGTCTCAGCCATATGGGCGGGTCAAACTTGTTGTTTATTCCCCTTTAGACCATAGACCAAGGGGATCTGGCCGACACTTGACACTCTGGGGAAAGGTGGGACAGAAAGA
Organism: Candidula unifasciata; assembly: GCA_905116865.2. Classification (NCBI taxonomy): domain Eukaryota; kingdom Metazoa; phylum Mollusca; class Gastropoda; order Stylommatophora; family Geomitridae; genus Candidula; species Candidula unifasciata. The sequence goes on from CAJHNH020000754.1 coordinate 27,586, forward strand.
CAATCAGACAATCACTGGTACCATTGGAATTATTACTCTTCGATTGCTGCTGAAGATGGGGACAGAGCCCTAATGGGGGTGTCCCAAGTGCTGTGATGTCGATTCTTAACTCTTTGAGTCCCAGGGGGTTTAGCATCACAGGCCCAAGGGGTAGTCAAAAGAGATGTAAAATTGGCGCATCATGCGTTCATTGGGCCTTTAGGTAGAAATCTATGAACGTATGATGCGTTCCTTGGGACTCAAAGAGTTAATGCAACATTAACATTGAACATGCAGCATAACAGACCATGGCTATTCAACTAAAATGTTGAAAATGGAGGTGGACACAGGCCTGAGCCTCAAAACAAAAACAAAATGAATGTTGAATCAATTATCAACCTCATAGCACTTGGGACACTCCCCATAAGCACTCCATCCCCATCTTCAGCAGCAAACAAAGAGTTCCATGCCCCCCAAAAAAAGAAATATCCTTATACAGAACATTTGGTAATGATAGTTGGGTCACTTGCTATGCCTTTGCATACTGGATGTGATCCCTGGTCACCAGTTGAATAGCCATGCTTGTGACTAAGATGATCTATTTGAGCCTTCCCACTGTTAACTAAATCAGAAATGTTTTTATAACATCTAGCTTGTCAATCTCCCAAAGCTGTCTCCTTCATCTTTTCCCAACTCCTTTCCATTTTATTCATATTTTCTAATTTTCTTCTTTGTGTGTTTGTACATCTCCATCTGTTTCTTCTGCTGGACAATAAAGTAACAACTTGTTAACACAAACTGGCTTCAAAAAAAAAAACACTTGAGTAATGTGAGCAAATTGTTGGTCCCAGTAGCAATTTTTATATTTTTTTAATAAAAAAATTTTTTTTTTAAATATCCAGAAACCATGAGTTGTTAACCCTTTGGCTCAGTACAATGGATTTTGCAACCCTTCAGCCTTGATTCCATGATAGAAACCATAGATCTGGGAGAAATGTGGCTTTCTGCCTACCACCGGCGTGAAACCAGACCACAAGGAGTTCGTCACCAAGTCACCATGAAGTCAGGTTTAACCAACTATGCTAGCGAGCCGGGCGGAATTATTATATATAAGTCCCCAGTTAGCACAGACTTTAAAAACACATTGACGCCTATCATAATCAGAATAAAGGAGACAAAACCAGGAAGAGCAGGCTAAAGTGAACCAAAATGGTACTTACACATGTAGGAATGGACAGTACACTCAGATAGGGACACTAAGCCTAGATACAAATACACAAAAATCAGCCAATAAACTTGGCACAAATAAACAAGACCACAAATATAGCTGAACGCTGCTCCCCCCCCCCCCCAAAAAAAAATGGTTTGCAGCAGCTGAATATTATTGCCATTTTAACTGTTTTCATACAAATGGAACCGGAATTACCATAAACATTGATTACTCTCACACTTGATTTTTAGTCACTTTGAATTCATGTTAACAGGGTTTCACTGTATTTTATTTTGTCTTCTGATTGCACTGTTTACATCCAAATTCAGGTACAAATCTTTGGACTGTTCGAAATTCTTTTTTAACAAATGCTCCAAGGTCTTTTGGAGCAGTAAAAATGACCAGTGTAATACTGAACCTTCACCCATTAAGTCATGGCTGTTCTATAAGATATGGGGCTACTGCTGAACCTTTGCCCATTAAGTCATGGCTGTTCTATAAGATATGGGGCTACTGCTGAACCATCACCCATTAAGTCATGGCTGTTCTATAAGATATGGGGCTACTGCTGAACCTTTGCCCATTAAGTCATGGCTGTTCTATAAGATATGGGGTTACTGCTGAACCATCACCCATTAAGTCATGGCTGTTCTATAAGATATGGGGTTACTGCTGAACCATCACCCATTAAGTCATGGCTGTTCTATAAGATATGGGGTTACTGCTGAACCTTCAACCATTAAGTCATTGCTGTTCTATAAGATATGGGGCTACTGCTGAACCATCACCCATTAAGTCATGGCTGTTCTATAAGATATGGGGCTACTGCTGAACCTTCACCCATTAAGTCCTGGCTGTTCTATAAGATATGGGGTTTCTGCTACAAGTGGGCTTTAAATTAAAATGCTAAAAATGTAATAGAAATTACAATAACCATGCCATAGTCTTGTAACCTGTTAATATTTATGTTAATAATGACTTAGTGTGAGCTGACAGAGGGCCTATGCTGCACTGGGGATAAAGGTGAGAAAATGAAAAAGAAGAAGAAGAAGAGGAGAAAGCTGAAGCAGAGGATGATGCTGAAGCAGAGGAAGAAGAAGAAGGAGGAGAAGAAACCAGAGAAGAAGAAGGAAGGAAAAGAAGAAGAAGATGAAGAAGAAAAAACAGCAGGAGAAAGGCGATGATTAAAAAGATAAGAAAATTAAATGTTAATGTCTGTTAAACTAATTATTTGTTTTTCTCAATATATAATATGACTGTCAGTATTTGATGTGTAAGTAAGGAGATAAATATGTGGATGGCTGAGACATTTTTAAGAGGCAAGGCAAGAACATTGACCTGATCTGTGATTCTATCGATTGTATGAGATGGTGAAACATCACAACCTTCATTCATTAGCATGGCACATGATGATGATTATAATGATGAACTCATTTTTACATTCTCTAATTACACAATATGTGTATGACTGTTTTATAATTAGGGTTGCACTACAAAATTGTTTCAGAATATTTACAATAAACTTGAGACTATTTTATAATAAAATTCTACTCTGACTATTGCAGGAATGTCCTTTAGGTTCTGTTGATTTTAGAACATACCAGTGCATCTCCCACATCACTTCTCCTGATAAGACAAACACAACTTGGCTGCCGTTTGTTGGTAAGTACTCAGTACTTGCAATTCAAGGAAATGTTTAAATCCTGTGAAGAAACAATACAACTATTTTAAAAAAAAATATGTTTCCTATTTCTTCATAACTCGGGTGATGGATTTGTTCATCTTTTTGCAGGTTTCAGCTAACCTAGATATTTGCCCTCACGACATTAAAAATTATTTCTTTGCTTCAACAACCCTAACTGTCAAAAGATACGCTGCATTGATTTTAACTCTTTCAGTCACAGACAAATCACACCTTGCATTTTTAGATCATTTAAAAGATAATATAATTCAGCAGTCATTGTCAGGGAAGAATAATATATTATTTTTTTATTGTCCAGATTACTAGTATAACTAATTATGTTTCATAGTGTTTGTGTTAAACTATTTAGGGCCATATCACTTATTGTTTTAAAGCTAAACACTTTGAGATAGAAGGATCAATTGTGTTGTAGTGGCTAGATACTTATTTGTGGATCCAAAGGTTGTGGGTTTGTATCCGAACAGAGTTGGATTTTCAAAAATTAATTTGGGCCCCAGATCAACCCAGCCTTGAGGGAGTATCAGGCAAAGTGCTAGGAAATATAGGCAGCTAGTTTGATGTTGACCACACATCACATACTGAGTTCTGATTGGTCTATACAATATAGGCCTAACATTATATGCCCAGGGGAGTTGCTGTGGTGTAGCGGCTAGATGCTTGATTGTGGATCGAAAGGTCAATGGGTGGGGTCCTGACGGAGTCTGACATTTTTCAGAAATAATCTTGACTCCCATTTAGTCTATAAAATTTATGTCTAGCCCTACATGCACAATATGCCTAAAAGTGGGGGAAACGGGTTCGTTACTGTACTTACATACTTTTTGGTAGAAGGAGTTAAAGTAACAACTGCTTGTGATTGAAAGAGTTAATAAACCTATCATGTCACCTCTGCTTATTTCATGTCTTGAAGATGGTGATGCTCCATGTACACTGTACTGTCGAAACCAACAAGGAGCAGTACAGAAGTTTCTGGACACTGTGACAGATGGGACCCATTGTGATCATGGTGACCAGTTTGGTGTGTGCATCAGTGGCATCTGTCAGGTTAGACGACTATTATGATACATTATTTTGTATCTCAGCCCTCTAAGGGGAGCCATGGTGGTGAGGTGTCTAAACACTTTACAGATGGTCTAAAGGTCTGAGGTTTAAATCCACATTTTTTTTTCTTTAAAATGTGACCTTGGCTCGCAGGTTGACCCAGTCTAAATTAGGAAAGGTAATGCCTTGGGAAGTAAACACAGCCACAGTTATGTTAACCACATCCTCTATCATGGGCTAACTAGTCTTTAAAAATAGATCCAGTGCTATGTGCCCGATGTGCCAAAAGCTTGAAAATTTTCCTTACCTCAATTTACTTACATCCAGGGCTTCTTTTTATCTTGCTGTAGGTAAGGGTACACTGTACCAGCAATCTTTAGGTGGTAATATTTCAACATTACTGTTGTGGACACTTTAATGGTGAGTATCGGCATCTTTTATACACTTTGAATTAAGTACCGGCACCTTTTAGACACTTTATGGTTAGCAACAGCACCTTTTTTTTAAAGTAAAAATTATATGCTTACATCACTATTATATTTAACATCTTGAGATTTATAATGTTTGTGCAGTGTAGTGATATTATTGTTTATTATTGCTTTCACTGTGGATGTGATCAACTCTTTCTGCCCTATATGTTAGCATAAAAATATCAGTACACACAAAATGCAATCCTCATTTTGTTTCCTTTCTGCAGTGTATTGACAGGCACATACCAAATTAATCACCCAACTACGTGGGGCGCGTGTTTTTGTGGTGGTTCCCATTTATGCCGTGCTTGTTCCCATTGGCTGTACTATGTTGTGGGGTTGTTTGGATGTGCATTCCTTTTCCTTCGCTTTCTTTACCAAAATCTGGTGCCCAACTTTCTGGGGTGATTTCCTGATATGTACCTATTGATATGTATTCCATTTTAATACACATGAAATATTGTTCTAAATCACATAGAATAAGTTTTCCATCTTGACCTAAGTCCTGAGCCATAGTTAACAATCAATAAAATGTCTTAAAATTAAAGAAATCAGGTTTTACTCATGAAGTCAACAATTATGTAGCCAAAATGAGCAAATTTTTTGGCCGGTGTTGAGGCATACAAATGGTTAGGAATATGCAGAAAGAGGCAGTCACCATTTGTTTTCATACGAAAAAAGGGATGATGGATTCAATATATAAAATGTTCCAAACACGGTTAAAGTTTAAATCTTATATTGATTTAAATTATAAATAATGGGGATATTCAATATCTACTTTAAAAAGTAAAAAAAACAACAAAATCATAAGTAAATTGTGCACAACTTATGAAGTCGGGAACATAGAGAGTTACTTCTCTTGCCATTCATTCCTGGTCATGTCGTAGGGCCTGTCTTATGTTGCAGGAGGGGGAGTCACACATTTTACTTGTTGTTGTCACTGGTCAGCGATATCGTCTGTTGATATTCCACGATGTGAGTGCCTTTAAAGGTCCCAAAACATGTAGATCTGGCCCTAACCCAAACCCCCCCCCCCTCCCCCCATCCCCATCTGCACAGCCTCAGCATACGTCCGAGAGAGTGCAGCCTATGTCCCACGACTGCATGCAGCCTATGACAACAAAGTGTAAAATACTTTGTGTTGCTGGACTGTCCATGCATGACAGCCCAGCAACATAGGACAGGCCCTGCGACATGACTAGAGATGAATGGCAAAAGAAGTCACTCTCTTTCTGTGTCTGACTTAGGCTTGTGAATTGTTCCGTAAATATTGCCTTAAAAAAAAGACAGTTAAAACATTTTAAACAATCATCTTAGAAGCTCGGTGAATTCTGAGAGGGTAACAAAAACATTGAGAGATAGCAAATCTTAGAGATCCATTCAATGCAACTTTCATTGTAAAGGAATATTTACGCACATCAGTCAGGTAGTGCTAGGCCTATGCTTCATAGAACTTTCTGCCCTCAGAGTTTGATGTGGTCAGCATCACACCTGCTACCTTGACTTCCTAAGATATTATTTCGTACCAGTTTTAGGATGGATCAACATGAAGACCAAGATACATTTGGAAAATGTTCCATGTCAATGCAGGTTTGAACCCTAGACTTTCAGGTCAGCAGGCGAGCATTGAGTTACTATGTAGCCCACCCAAAGATAATTGCATTTTACCACACATAAAATGATTTATTTTTAGAAAATATTTAAGCTAAAAATTGGGACGTGTCTTATACACAGACTATGTAGTTCTTAATCCTTGGCTAAAAAAAATAGATGTCACCTTATACATAGGGGAAGTGAAGAGGGGGGGGGGGGGGGGAGTGTCTTATGTATGGAAACATATGGTATTTACCAAGCAGGGAATAGAGCCCTGCTGCTGCACTCAAAGTGGAGAATCCTAGCCACTAAACTATTAATAGAAACATTCTTTCATTATTGATTGATTAGCTGTATAGTAGACTGTAGATAGTTTATTAGTGTTGATAACTTACTACTGTAAAGTTTTTTACTGTAAATAGTTTATTATTGTGGATAGTTTATTAATGTACATAGTTAAGTTTTGTAGATAGTATATTACTGTAATTAGTTTATTATGTAGACAGTTTATCATTGTAGATAGTTCTTTATTGCTACCCATTGCTTTGTTACAGCCTGTAGGATGTGACCATTTGCTTGGTTCACTGAAGGCAGAAGACAAGTGTCTGGTGTGTGGAGGAGATGGGGGGACATGCAACACTGAGTCTGGATCAACACTGGGTCAGACACTTGAATTTAGTGAGTTCTTTGTATTGATTTTCTTCATAAGCAGCCTATGATTGTGGTAGATGTGTGCAGGTTTTTTTTGTTGCAAGTAACAAAGCTGCTAGTACTTATCACAGAGTGTCTAAAACAAAAAGGTGGCCACACTTACTACAAAGTGTCTATTACAGTAGTGTTTAAAAATAATATGCCTACCAAATGTGCCAGTTCTATATACAGTTGTGTACCACCAGAATAAATGAATGAATGAATGAATGAATCCTCATCTTCTTCTTCGCGTTCACCAGCTGTAAACTCAGGTGGAAAGTTCTTGTTTTTCATCCACTTTTGGTTTGCAGTCCTGTTCCAGAACCCGAGTGATGCGAGTGCATCCTATTTACAGATCTGACTCATTTGTAGGCAGACTGCTGGTTCCTTGCCTCTCAGGCAAAAGCGCTCTGACTTCAAAAGAAGCTCCCAATAAGTTGACTCTTACGACATGCTTTTGGGTAGGAAGGGGGTCTATTCTTGTTTTCCCTAAAATAGAGCCCTGGAACTCACACGGGAATTGAATGAATGAATGAGTTAATCAATCAAGAATTAACCTCACTGCACTCGGGACATTCCCATACGTGCTCCATCCCATTCTTCAGCAACCAACAAAAGTTGACATACTAATAGTACTGGCTGCAACCTGATTAAAAGTCCACCTCTGTTTCCCCCTCAGTCTTTCAGTGTATGGGTTCCATATCAGTTCTTCTGCACTGTTCATTTGATACCATAGAGCCTTCACCACATACACTTCCTCATTTTAGGTTACCACCCAGAGGAGCGGCAGCTGCCTTCCGCTGGCTTGAGAATCAGCTGTACACACATTCTGTGATTGTAACTGACTCACAGAGCATGTTGAGAAAGGTGAAAACAGGCATGCTTGGTGCATAGTGTCAAGCATCACTTCAGAGGTCCTAGGCAGTTAGAATCCTATGGATACTTTCACCAAGTTATGTCGGTGTGTTAAGAAATGAGCAGGCAGATAGACTGTCTGGCTCTGCACCACTTGGTGGTGAGTTGATGTATGACAAGTTAGATATTTTGAGGGTCCTTTGGCAGTGAGTGAACAGTGTAGTAGCACAGATAGATCATTACGGTCTAAGAAGAATGGTACTGCGAGGAGTTATCAGGGGATCTGGCCGATGTTGAGGGAAAGGATGAGATGGTCACTGGTACCATCAGAATTGGAACTCTTCGCTTGTGTTGAAGATAAGGACTGAGCACTAATGGGAGTGTCCCAAGTGCTGCGATGTTGATTCTTAATTCAACATTTAAGAGGAGCAGCAGCGGCCAATCTGTCAGCCACTCATTACCTTGCCTACCTGAAAATCCTTGGCAGAAAATCCATGATATGTTTTTGCTCTGGGTCTTATCAAGCCACTCTGCATGCAGGATACCAGTTTTATATTCCCAAAACATAGTCTGTGAAACTGTTACAATCACAGCATGTCAGGCTGTGCTATTCTCAAGCCATTGGAAAGCTGCCATTACTGCCTACACCTCCATTGTCATACTGGATGTAGTGGAGTTGTATGCGAGGCTCTCTGTTTTCAAGCAGTGTCCATTCCCTTTTGCAATAAAACCCCACCCACTCTTCTTAGCTCTCACTACAGACCCATCTTTATATATTACTAGCTGTGCCCTGCCACACGTTTCTGGGCCCGAAATGGTGAAATGGAAAAGAAAGAAAGTAGCTCTCAACTAACAGTGTCTGCCTTAACCCCCAACCCCCATCCCTCTCCCCTCCACCCAGTCATATCTCCCTCTCCAAAGGAATAAAAAAAATTCATCACTTTGCGTAATAAATAAAATAGAAATAGTTAAGAAATGATAACTTTAAAATAATGTTGTAAGCTCTCTCAGTTAACAGTGTCTGCCATCAACCCCCCCCCCCCCCTTTCCCCACTAATCATATCATCCTCGCCGAAGGATGGGAAAGTCATCATCTGATGAAATATTGTAACTGAACTGAGCGTTGCATCCGAGTCCACCCAGAGACAGATGGATAGCATTAATGTGAAATGAGAAGTAAATGTGGCTAGTGTAACAGCTACCACATTACCCATCCAGTACTAGTACTACTGCTACCACTACCACCACCTCCTTTAGAACAAAAACAAAAAACAGTCACTACTGTCTGTGCAGGTCGGTGTAGCCAGAGGGGTTAGCTCTGCACGATGTCGCCACTGACTGTTTAGTGTAATTGAGCTCCCAACAAAAAAAAAAGAAAACCGACAGTAATAGTCTGTTCTATACTCACAAATAGCGGAAATTAAAAAACCCACCCGTCATCTCCCCTCACCGAAGGGACGAATGTTAAATGACCTTGGCATCCGTGTCCACCCAAAGTAAACTGGACTGTAAGCAGTCTTAGTTAACAGCTTCTGTCATCTACAAATAGTTTATCATCGAGTGAAGCGTCACGGGGAGGATAAATGGGACTTCACTGAAATCGGATGTCTTTGGGCGAAAGGTGCAGATATCGCAGCCTAACTGTAAATCACAACACAACATGTCAACAGCCCTCTTGAGAGAAAAAGCAAAATTAGCACCCAGTGGGTAATTGAACACCTGTCAACCACATGAAGGGAGGATTACGTACAAATATACTACCTAAGACTGAATAGATTGGGTCCGATATTGCAGCCTAGCTGTAAACCACAACACAATGTTCCAACCGCCCTCTCAAAGGTGAACGAAGATTACCCGTGACGTGACCAACATCTTGTCGCCGCTATCGCAGGCAAGCTGCGAACCCCCAAATCGAGCGGAAAGAAGATGTAGATATCGCAGCCAAGCTGTAAACTACAACAAAACATGCCAGGCGCTTAGTTAAAGGCAAAAAAAAAATTCTTTATCACCTAGCGGGGCAATGATTGCCAGTCACCCACGTAACATGCAAAATAGACAACTACGCTACCAAGGACTCAAGCATCTGGGCAATTATATCTCCCTCTCCGAATGATTGAAACAACATTATGTGGCGACATTGTTAAAATAGAAGTAGTTAAGAAATGAGAAATGTAAAAAAATGTTTTAAGCTCTCTCAATTAACAGTGTCTGGCATCAACCTCCCTCGACACCCCCCCCCCCTCCCAAATCATGTCATCCTCTACGAAGTATGGGGAAGTCCTCGCCTGACAAAATATTGTTGTTAAATTGAGCTTGGCATCCGTGTCCTCCCAGACAAAAATGGGTAGCATTAATCTGTACTGAGAAGTAAATGTGGCCAGTGTAACAGCCACCAAATAACCCATCGAGTACCAGTACTACTGCTACCACTACCATCACCACTGTCACAACAAAAACAACAACACAAAACGGTCACCACTGTCTGTACAGATCGTTGTAGCCAGAGGAGTTCGCACCGCATGCTGTCCCCACGGACTGTTTAGTTTAAGTGTGTCCCCGACATAAAACTCCATTACCTAACCAATGATGGAACCCACAGTAAAATTCCGTGATATAAACAAAAATTTACACTATACTCACAAATAGCGGAAATAAAAACCTGCACTAGTCATGTCCCCCTGTCCGAAGTGACGATGTTTAATTAACCTTGGCATCTGTGTCGACCAAAACCAAACTGGATCGTAAGCTTTCTTAGTTAACAGTGTCTGTCATTAACGAATAATTTTTGATCGAGTGAAGCGTTGGGGGGGGCCTAATGTGGACTGTAATGAAATCGGATGTCTTGGGACGTAAGGCACAAATGTCGCAAATTAGCTTTAAACAACAACACAACATACAAATCGCCCCTTTGGGGTAAAAAGAAAAATTAGTACTCAGCGGGGAATCGAACACCCGTTATACACCTACAACTTCACTACCAGAGACTGAAGACTTTAGGTCAGATATCGCAGCCTAGCTGTAAACCACAACACAACGTGCCAACCGCCCTCTCAAGGGCGAACGTAAGGTGCAGATGTCGCAAATTAGCTTTAAACAACAACACAACATACCAATCGCCCCTTTGGGGTAAAAAGAAAAATTAGTACTCAGCGGGGAATCGAACACCCGTTATACACCTACAACTCTACTACCGAAGGCTGAAGACTTTAGGTCAGATATCGCAGCCTAGCTGTAAACCACAACACAACAAGCCAACCGCCCTCTCAAGGTCGAACGAATATTACCCGTGACATGAACAAAAAAATTATATCTCCCAGCGAGGAATCGAACCCTATATCACCAGAATAACAAAAGCGAAATGCTTACAACAAACTACGCTACTGAATAAACAGGGATTTTAGTAGAAATAAAAGTATATAATAATAATGTGACGGTCGGTGTTGCACAGTCAAAGGTGGCCAATTCTTTAAAAATAAATCCGGGTGGGCAACGAAACAAGAAATGATTTGACCGTTGCTGGAGCTACGTCGTTCGTGGTTTGTGCGATTTTATTACGAAAAAAAAAAAAAAAAACTTTGAGTCAGAGGCAACGTTGTGTGAAAATTTGAAAGCAATTGGTTCAGTAGTTTCCGAGTTAAGAGCTAACGACACCGGAAAATTAAGATTTTTAATAATATAGATGAGGTAATCTGGGCATACATTTTTATTGATCAGCTCTTGCACCACTGACTGTTTCAACAGCTATCCATTCCCACACCCTCGACCCACAGTAACTAAAACTCTGTGCAAAGTCTGTTTTGCTGGGTGGCACTGTAACTAATTCTTAACCATGCGCTATCTTCTCAGTAGCACAAACAGTTCTGATCATTTCTGCCTGTGCCATCCAAGAGCTATCTCTTTTCAGCGGTTGTTCTTTGCTATTCCCTAGGCCCTCATGTAGAAGGTGTTCCCTGTCCATTGTGACTTTATGGTGTATTTTCACCTGTAAAACCTTGTATCTCTCATATATGAATGGTAATGCAAGAATGTGCTGCATGCACACAATAGGCATGTCTCACGTACACCCCAAAATGACTCACATGGCTTCATTTTGTATGCATTCCAACTTCTCTATTTAGGAATGAGATAATGTTAGCAGTCCCAAACCATACTCCAATACCAAAATAAACAGTTGATGGTAGATTTTACAGAGCATTTTTTGTTTTATGTTCACTGATGCTTTCAACTTCAAAGCATTTAGTTCTTTCCTTATCTTTAAAACTACTTCAAATGTTGGTATTTGAAAGACTCCTGTCAAAAGTAATTCCTAGATATTCTGGTGTACCACCAGAAAAACAGCCCTGGATGTGTGTAGGAAAATATCTTTTATTTTAAGTTGTGCACTGACTCATTGTTTGTAATGTTTCCCCAAAAAAAAAATATTTATGTGAATGTATAAAATGTTCCAAACACAATTAAAGTTTAAATGTTATCACATATTGATAAAAAGTAAAGGAAAGATCACTTTTCACGCCTTAGGCACCTCGAGTACATGGGAAGAGCGTCCCATATTTTTACAGACCAATCGGCACTGGATGATTAATGTGGTCAGCATTACGCCGGTCATCTTTACTTCCCTAGGACAGCCATCCTGGTACCCATTTTAGGCTGGGTCGACCTGCGACGCCCCATACCATGATGAAAATCCACTCAGCCAGCAGTGGGTTTTTACCGTGGTATGCTGAATTACGAGTCAGACTCGCAACGCCTAAGCCACGGACGCCACTAACATTTTTAAATAAAACATAAATAATCGAGTTTTTCAATATCTGCTTTGAAAAAAAAGAAAATAAACACAATAATGTGTACCTTAAATGTAAGACAGTTGAAACATTTCAAACTGTCGATTACAAAATCATTGGAAATGTAAAATGTGTGTCTAATTGTAATTAAAGGCTGTAATTTTAATATATAAAGCTTGCAAACTTCTAGTGCCATTGAGATTTATACAAACAGATAAATACACATCTAGGTTAATTTCTTTATCAAACAATGTTTATGAGAAATGCATCATCATCATCAGGTGCCTTGCAGACAGGTGTGAGGGATTATGCCTCTCCATAATCTGCCATCTCCTGCAGCATGTATCACTTCGTGTGCCGACACACCTCCATGCCATGCAACAAGACTGTCAAGCATCTTCTCTCATTGTCTTCCTCTATCCCTCCTTCCACAGATCTTTCCAGTGGTCACAACATGTTCTATTTTCCCTTGTCTCATAACATGCCCGAAAAATTATGACTGTCTCCTTCTGACGTCTGTGATAAGTTGTCTTCAGGCTCCCCCCTTTTTCAAAACCTCTTGGTTGCTCTTTTTGACCGTCCAAGGTATTTTAAGCATTCTTCTGTAAAACCACATCTCTGAGGCCTAAAGAAATTGTTTGGCCTCCCTACAGATTGTCCAGGATTCACAGCCATATGTTAAAACTGGATGTATGTAGCAAGCAAGAATATTTTTTCTAACTCTCAATGACAAGGATATATTGCACAAGATGTTTTTCATTTTAAATGCAGTTTTTGCCTGTCCTATTCTGTTTCTTTTCTCATTTATGCATTTTCTATCTGATGTTATCCATGAGCCCAGATACTTAAATTTCTGTACTTTAAATTGTCCTACAATAACACCATAGACTTTAATTACACATTTAGGAATAATTAGTTTCTTTGAAACCACCATTAATTCTGTCTTCCCATTTTTCAAACTGAGGCCCATTCTTCCACTTTCTAACACCACAATGTCTATCATTTCCTGTACTTCTTTCTGACTTTTTGCTATCAAGACTGTGTCATCAGCATAACGTAAATTGTTTATATTGTGCCCACCCACCACAATTCCGGGCATATCAATTAAAGATCTCATTATATATTCACTGTATATTGAAAACAAATCAGGTGACAGTACACATCCTTGTCATACACCCCTCTTTATGCTTTGAAATGTACCTAAATAGTTGTTATTTCTTATAGTATGCAATGAAAGGCATGCAAGAAAAGATTATGCTATGAAAAGTTATATAAAAATCCACTTACTGAAAAACTAAATTTGCAAGCAATGATTTTTTTTTTTCAGCTTAGTTGCAATTTGTGAGAAATGAATGTCTAAACTTATGAAAACACTTGCTCAAAAGGTATGCAATTTTAAAAAGAATGTTGGAAATATTCTGGAGATTTAAAAAAAAAAAACCCAGTAAAGTTTTAAAGTACAACAACAAATCATATGCAGATATTAATTAATTATGCTCAAAACAATGTTTTCCCGCATGTGTGTGATTCACATACAGCTCCGTAAATTTTTTTTTCTAAGTGGAACTATCATTAAAGTATTCAGGGAAGGTTACTTTAACATTTATCTTTGTATTCAAGTCTTTGTTCACACATTTGGGAGCAAATTGATCTATTTCATTGCTGGCATCAATTTCAGACAGTGCATTTTCTGATCTGGTGTTTGACTGGCCACGGATACCAATGTTCCAAACACAAGAACAGGCCAAAAAATGTGCTATGTTGTGCCTGAAGCTCTGAAATTGTTTCATTCAGACGTTTTCCAATTCTGATAATGATAATGAAAATTTAAATTCTTCGGGAAGTGATTAGGATAGTGAATTTACACTTGTGGCAGCTGAGTGGTCAGCTGTTTGTTTTGATGAGGTAAACCCAGGACACATTTAGTTTGTGAAGGATGTGATAGTAACCTACATTTGTATCAAAAGAAATCATTGCAGCTACAGTCTGTATAACTGTATAAAGTTTATATTCTGTGTGTAGGTCCAGTTTTCTGCCACTTGTTATCTTTCTAATTTTGTTCAGCACTCTATGAGAACATAGACCCTCTGAGTGATAAACTAACTAGAAACATAACTTTTGAATTTGTTGAACAAACTTTAAAGTGTTATTCTCAAATTTGGATATTTACTGCTCTTTTGGCTGCAAAACCTTGGTAAGTGAAGATGTATTTTGTAAAATTGTGTCTTTTTAAACATAACACGTGCTGAATTCTTTTTTCCTACTAATTGTAACAGTAATTTAAAAAAAAATAACATCAAACTTAAAATGTAAATTCATTCCTGTTTAAATAAAAAAAAAAAGCGGTACTTTTGTAGGGATTACAAATATTTTACGTTCTATTACCTTTTATTTACAACAAACCCTCTGCTATTTTAAAAAAGGGAAATTAATGTGTGCTGTTCGTCATAATTCATGGGCCTGAAAGAATTAATGTGGAAAAATGCTTGCAGAAAAGACTAATAAAGACTGATAAAGCTTATGTGAACAAAATGTAAAAAAAAGTCATAACATAAAATAGTGTAAGCAACAATACCTTCAAAAAAAAAAGAAAACACCAAATGACAAAGGTGATTAGAAAGTTAAAACTTAACTAATATCTGGTCAATACCTAGTTCTAGTTCCTCTGCCGTTAGTTCCGAGTTGTTTTTATGTTCTTTCCTGCTTTTATCTGTTTTATTGCAGCTAAGTAATGATTCAAAGTAATTAGTCCACCTTGCTAAAATGTTGGTAGGTTCTATTAAAGGTTGGCCAACTTCATCATTTATAATTTCTGTTAGGTTGTATTCTTCATTCCTGTTTCTCACGCCTTTGATTTTTTTGGGTAGTAGTTTGCACACCAAATGACAAAGATGATTATAAAGTTATAACTTACCAATATCTGGTCAAGACCTGGTAACTGAACAAATGATGAGAAAAATGAGTCAGTGTGTGTGTGTAATTTCATATATTCTTCATCCGTTGTGTGTAAGGTATAATTTTGGCCTTTGATATTCTTTCTCTCTCTTGCAGATAAGAAAACACAGATTGCCACATTTCCATTAGGTGCTTCTAAAATAGTAATCAAACAGCATTCACTGTCAGCATCATCAGGAAAAGTAGGTAAGTAACTTTTATGCCACAATTTTAACAAAGGCTGCCATGGTGTATTGACTCAATGCTTACCAAAGATCTGAAAGTCATAGGTTCAACTACACACTGAGCCAGAATAGTTTTCAGAAATGATCTTGGTTTCCAGATCAACACAACCTGAATTGGGTACTAGTTAAAGTCTTTGGAAGTTAAAGTGGAGAAAGTAATGATGACCACATTACACTCTGAGTGCTGACTGGTCTGTAAAATATAGGTCTAGCACTTCATAACCAATTTGGTTAATGACATGGAAAAGGGTCCTTTACATTTATTTTATTGAGTTGTGAGTTGTGAGTTAGATTATCTTCACAGCACTAGACACATATATAGGTGCTCAGACTGCCACTTTAACACCGATCAGCTTCACAAGGTTAATAGTGCTAGTCCTTTGCTGGTTGACAAGACTGTGTGCGCCCGGTGCACTTTTATTTTTTTTCATCAGATAGCAGCAGTTCTAATGATATTTTTCTAAACTGCACGATCCCATAATATATTTTAACGCATTCAATTCCAGAATATGGTTGTATCAATTTTTTTCAAGCTAAGGATATACTTGTCTGAACTCTTGTAATACAAATGTCATGATTACTTTCTATTTCTTTTCTGTGGTTCTAAATATTGCTCTTACTGTTCTAGAATTGATTGCTTCACATTATATTAATACTTTCTCTGCCTCTTTAGATATCATTATGGCTTCTCCATCCATCATGAGTGACATTTTTATACTCATTTCTATCCTGCTTTGCTTAATACCCAACTTCTTCTTCTTTCCTATTTCACTGCTTTGGGTGTTAAGAAGGATATACATTTCTGCTCCTTTCTCCTCTGGCTGCCTCGACCATACACACATTGTACTGTTGTAGAGTTTCTCTGATGTCATCTTTCCATTGTGTTCTTGGAGAACATGAGTGAAATTGTTCAAACTGCATACAAGAACACCTCAAGGCTCAGCCAATCATTTATCAGTTCTGTCATATCTGGGTCACCGATAGTTTTCAGGTAAATGAGTTGTCACTTCAACTAATAAAGAAAGCCATTGGATAGCTGTTTCCTTCTTAAATTTTTTTTTTTTTTTAAACAGTACATTTTGACTAGAATTGAAATATGTGGTTATGTATACGTGTGTGTGTGTGTGCATGTGTGCGTGCGTGCGTGTGTGTGTGTGTTGGGGGGGGGGGGGGGGGGGGGGGGGGGGGGGGGGGGGGGGGGGGGGGTCCTGCTTATGTTTTGGGCATCTGCCTTATGTATGTAGAACAGTTAAATTCAGTTTCTTCTAATTTATTATCAACATGACAGAACTAACTACTAAAGATGGCAAAATTCTGAAATTGTCTGAAGTCTTCACAAACCACAGAAAAAGACATGCCGTTGATTTTGCTGGAACTCATTTCCACTACAATGTCATAGCTAATGGAGTGAAGTTTTCAGCACGTGGACCTTTGAATGACACATTACATTTAATGTTCACTAACGTGGTAAGTTTGTAAGCATTCTTCATGTTTCAACCCAACCATGGGGGAGAGATAGTGAAAGAGGCATCTTTTAAAATATACATTCCCCATGTGGATTATAGGACCGCATCTTGGTGGGGAGGGGGGGGGGGGTGTGTGGAAGATATGGATTCCAGGGTCACATTTGGGAAGGGATGGGGGAGATGTGGATTCCAGGGCCACATTTGGAGGGGGAGGGGGGGAGAAAAAGACCCACTGCTTCCTCCTACAGGCATATTCTAGAAGGTGATTAATTAGGAATGTTTCATTTAAAGTCAGAGTGCCTGAGAGACAAGGAACCAACAGTCTGTGTTCAAATATGATAGATCTGTAAAATGGAGGTGCATGCACAACTCATGTTCTAGAACAAAATCAAAGTCCAGAAGTTGGAAAACAACCAGAACTCACCACCAGAGTTTACAGCTGTTGAACAAGAAAAAGAAGAAGAAGAAAACATACATTATGCTAGGTTATTGTTTTCTTCAGTACATTTAGGGGTTAGGGAGATGCCAGTGTTTTATCTTTTTTTTTTTTTTAAGCCATAAGTGTCTTAACAAATAACATATATTCATGCTTCATTAAAAGGTACACATATTTACAAAATTATTATGTGAAACTCTACTCTACCAAAAAGGATAGCAGAAGAAGAAGCAGAAAAATATGGAGTCTTGGTCAGTTTTTCTAAATATACTTAAGATGATAGGCAAGCCTTGCGGCGACTGTGATAGTGCTACCATCCCAAGTCACTAAACAAGCAAACAAACAAACATAGAAACCCCTCCATCCTCAAAACAAAATGTGTTTTATCATTAAATTTGCTAATATCACGTTACATAAAGGTCTTTATCCACTAAACGCACATGCGACAGTTAACTACTTTCTTTCACTTTAACTAAAAAAAAAAAAATGTTTTGGTTGACTGAGCCATTTGCAGCAAAGTGACAGCATAATGAGGTTATTGTTTTGTCATAATGACATCACAGTGACAAAATTTCAATTTTTCAACCCATATAATAACTCACTTTTTTTTTTTTTTTTTATAAACGTAATCATACCCACTTTGTCTTCACACTATGCAGCTTCCACCAGTACTGAAGCTGTGATATAGGCATAAAAGCCACTGCCCCCAAAAATTAGGTCATCGGAAACCTCTAAATGCTGCAACACAGGCTTACCTGGGGCAACATGGTTACATAGTTGCAATGACTATGTTGGGCTCTAGTCATGCAGCCTGCTCTGACACATTGACAGATATCTCAACACAGCAATCTTGAAATATAAACTAACATTAAGAAACATTAAACAGCTGATAACTACTCTGTTTAATGCTCCAATGAGTTCCTCTTTCAATGGCTCAGAGGTTTGGTGTCTAGGATAATAGCCACACAAGAACAGTAAAATATACATTTATTACCTGACAAGGGTATTTAATTAAAACACTTCTAATCATTGGCACTTCAGATCTCATAAAGTTGCATACAACAACACTTACACATACATTAGACAATGTTCAGCCATTTCAGTATGTCAGACTGTCAACATGGCCAGGTTTTCCCAGGAAACAAGGTTGGCACTTAAGCATTCATTCACATTCTTCTTAGGTGTGCTCAGTTCACAGTGTCCCTGTACCACAAGACCAGACTCTCCCAGGGTCCAAAACATGGCTGAAATTTCTCATTGCTACAAACTTAAATAATCTATTCTACTTCTAGTGCACTCAAAAGTTCCGCTCGTATTTTCATGCTTTTCTCATCTGGCATACTTCAGCCTAACTGCATGTGTTGCCTTGAGCTAGTGCTGCTTACTCAAAATGTTCCTGCACAGATTATAATTAGTAATCAATGCCATCTATCCACAGTCTCCCAAATAATTTGTGTTTATCAGTTGTCCTTATTTCCAAATAATGAAAAACTTTACCCACAATGAGAGAATCATCTGTTACAATAGCTTATAACCACATGCACAAATGCACAAGTGCATGTGATTTACTAACACATATGCACTCATGCATGTAACATCCATACAGCACACTGCAACATGCATAATTACATATGCTTGAAAGGAGAGTGTCCACCCTTGATTTGAGAGGACACCCGATACAAATTACTCAGTTTCAGTGAAATACTGATGTAAGGAAGGAATGAAAGCCATGGAAAGCCATGGTAGTGTAGCGACTAGATACTTGAATCTGAATGTATGCAGTTCAAATCCACATGGAGTTTGATTTTTTTTTTTCAACAATTTCAAACAAATCCACCCCAAAAAATTAGAGCTAAGAATTGTGTGCTGGCATCAGTGTGCTGCCTACTGTTGCTGCTTGTGTATGTGAAGTTTACAATCAAATGTGTCCACTGTACCTTTAAGTTTTTGTTTGATCAGTAATGCTCAACTTTTGAGTTCACAAAGGAGTTTGCACAACTGAAATACATATTAATTGATTTTCTTGTCCCAGATGAGATCTACAAGTCACAACCCATATGTTGAATTTGAATTCTCTGTGCCAAAGTCAGGACTCTCAACGAAAAGTTTACGACATCGTTACGAATGGGTGTTTGGGAGCTGGACGTCCTGTTCTGAAAAATGTGGTACTGGTAAGTAATGGCTGTCTAAATACATTATACAAAAATATATTTGTTGAATTATTGGTTCACTTTTAAATTCAAATAATAAGAACACAATTTATAGCATAATTTATCACAAATCAGCATCGTAATGCCAATGTGCCAGATTCAATCCCAGACGTAGCCACTTTGGCAGCAAACCACCTAATGTTGGTTATTACAGGGTTATTGAAAGCTGACCTTTCAGAAAGCAATGGCAAAATATTAAATGTAAAATTGTCTACTACAATCACATACATTAAACAATGCTGCGGTTGGTTCTGCAATGTACTGTATTTTATACGCAACTAACTTTATTATAAATTTAATAATAGCACACTACAAAAACAACTAAATAAAATGAAACCACAAAAATGAATCCTTCTGAAATATAAAATCAACCACACTCATAAGTCTGCAGTTTTATCAGGGCAAACCCAGGTTCATTACTGTGTCGTTTTGTCTGCACCTGTCAGACATCTGATGAGATACATTGAAATATGCATAGTAATACACTGTGTAATCTATTATTTGTGTCTTCTTTGTTCAGGTTTACTACAGTTGGGAGATATTGCTTTGTATGTTTAACCGTGTCACTGCATGGCACTGGTTGCAGGATATATAGAAATTATCATGTGTTTTTCATCTTCTATACTGTTGTACTTGAAGACTATGCATGGAAGTTGATGGAGGTCACACTATTAGGTGAGCCAACATATCTTAAGTGTCTGAATTACCCGGCTCTCTAGTGTAGTTGGCTAAATCAGATTGCGCTGAGACCGGGTGACGAACTCCTTGTGGTCTGGGTTCACTCCCGGGAGTAGGCAGAAAAGCCACATTTTCTCCCAGATTTACAGTATTTACAATGGAATCAAGGCTGAAAGGTTGCGATATCCATAATACCGAGCCTAAGGGTTAAAATCTCATGGCTACTGGATACTAAAACAACAAAGAAGTGTCTGAATATAGAGTAAAGTGGATGCCTCAAGAAAAGAGGTATGACAGGAAGTTTATGACCTAGATACACCAACTGTGCAGCTGGAACAATTAGCAATTACACCTTAACTCTTTGATTCTGAAGGAATGCATCAAACGTTCATAGGTTCCTACCTAGATGCCCAATGAACGCATGATGCACCGATTTTATGACTCTACCCCCTGGGCCTGTGATGAAAAACCCCCTGGGAGTCAAAGAGTTAATACATTTGCTGCAGAAGACGGAGTGTCTGTGGGTGTGTCCTGCCTGCTGTGATGTTGATTCAGTAACAAGTTTATTGAAGTGAATTTCTTTTGAACAGGCTACCAGTTACGGGCTGTCAGCTGCATAGACCAAGAGACAGGAAGGGCAGCAAGTCCCCAACTGTGTTCACAGCAGGAGGTACCTGTCAGAAACCAGACGTGTACTGGGAATGTGTGTGACACATTAACATCACATGAGTTCAAGTGAGTTCAATATCAGTTTAACATGGCAATTGTATTGCTTATTTAATGTTGAACTCTTTCAGTCCATGCACCGTATGATGCGTAATAGACTTTTCCAAACGAATCCTAGCCATCACATGACTTTTGGTCAGAGCACACTAAAGAAATCTGGTTTTTATATAGAATACTTACATTGCATCATTTGCCTATTGAGAATTGTGCATTTGTGATTTTTCATAGTGCTCTTTTATTTCCTTTGGCCATTAGCTGCATGAATCTCATGGAATTGAAAGAGTTAATAGAGTTCATCAGTATTTTTCTTTTCTCCATAGAATTAGCATACGAAAGTCTCTGATGCTTGTCAAAAGGAATTTAAAGGATTCTTCTGTAAAATGCATATCATTTGCCACAATCAAGAATATGTCACTTCTAACATTTCAAAAATAATAGCGCTGTTAACCATGGAGTTACCTTTATCCTGACCTTTCACAATTTTACAATGGTTTCATTTTCAGATGGATTGAGGGAAACAGGGGAGCGTGCAGAGTTGACCGTGGCCTTGGAGAGCAATCTCAAACCATGCTTTGTATATAAATAGTCACAGTTGGAAACTCAGACTATATTTTTGATGACGTTTACTACCTTTATCCTGACCTTACACAGTTTTACAATGGTTTGATTTTCAGATGGATTGAGGGAAACTGGGGGACAGTGCAATGTTGACTGTGGCCTTGGAGAGCAATCTCGAACTATGCTTTGCATCAATACAGACACAGTTGGGAACTCAGACAATGTTCTTGATGATGTGTGTCTGCAACATGTTCAGGCAGCACCAATTGTGAAAAGGGCTTGCTACGGAGAAGGGAATAATTGCCCTTACTGGGCAGTTGGAAGCTGGAGTGAGGTAACCTCTCAAATTTACCGTTGTCAAATATATTTTCATGTGAGTTCATCTTTTTTTACTTTTCCTGTCCTGTACTGCATTTCAGTTTCAGGCTTTGAAGAGGCATTGGGTGAAACCTTGGTATGGTCTCAATAGATGCTGATGTTTATGGCCTTGGATATTCCATCTATCCAATACTCATGTGGTCGACCTCTAGTTCTGCTTCTGCTGTGTCTTAAGTGACAGGTCTCTCTGTAGTGCACAATCTGGTGGTAGTCCTGACACTTGTCCAAACCATCCATTGTCTCTTGATGTAGTTTAGTACTGGTTCCCTCCCAGTTTGTGTCCTGATATTTGTATGGTCCTGTCTCTTCTAGCTGAGGGTTTATGATGACATTTTTAAAGGCTATAATAATGTAATAAAATAAATAAAGACACAAAGAAATATTTGGTGACATTAACAGGAATAGCACTTTTCTTCTTGCATGTTTACCCTTCACAGGGCCAGTACATTTAAATGTGTGAGGTAGTGAACAGGCTAATAGATTAGCTGTTGCTGCCCATTGGGGTGGTGAGCTACTTTATGATAAATCAGATGTGGTGAAGCCTTGCTAGGATCAAATGAACAGTGCAATTGAATAGACAGAGAATTTATACGCTGATATTGAAAGACCAATTCAACTGGGGATGAGCTGAGGTTCTAGAAGATAGTCACCACTGAGAGGGAAACATGTGTGGACTTTTAATCAGGTTGCAGCTGGAACTATTAGCATGTGGACTCCGAGGAAAGGCAAGACAGATATACAATCAGATTGCAACTGGTAGTATTATAGTTGAAAGTCTTTATCAGCCTAATGACGAAAGGACCGAGATTCTTGTGGGAATGTCTCTAGTGCTATGAAGTCAGTTCTTAAAACTCATCTCATTTTCCTGGTAATCATTTTAGGGTGGATCGACTTGGAAGCCAAGGTTGTTTTTGTTTTCTTCACAAATTAGCTCAATAAATTCAAACTTCAGACCTTTAGGGGAATGAAAAAATGATCAAACAGTCTCAGCCATGTTTAAACATTGTTTCAGTGATACACTTTGTTTTCATGTGTCTGACTCCACAGTGCAGTGCATCATGGCAGTCAGACTAGAAATATTTATTGTCAGCAAGATCCAGCCGACCCTACACAAGATCCTGTCATAGTGAATGAGTCTCATTGTGTGCATGAAGACAGACCTCAGCAAAGTGCAGAACTGTTCCCAACATCTCTGTGCTGGTGAAACAGACAGCACAATAAAGTTGTCTGGGGTAAGATACAACAGCTGTAATCACAAGAGAAATATTACTTTTCTTTTTAGCGTTCACAGACTAAACTCAGGAAAAGGGAAGGGGGGGGGGGGGGGGGGGGGGGAGTCCTGGTTGTTTCTCACTTCTAGATTTTAGTCTTTTTAAGTTTTGCATGCATATCCATATCCATTTTAGAGATCTGACTTTTGTTGTCTCCTCATCTGGCAATCTGTTAACTTTGTCTTTGAAAGCAAAGACCTCTAATTAGTTAACTTTTACAACATGCTTGTTTGGTGGAGAGTGCATCAATTTATTCCCCCGCCCCCTTTTTCTCACAAAAAAAAATTGAGGACTCTGACCTGGATATGGGGCAAGAGGAATAAAGACAGAAGTAAAGCAAAGTAAATGTACTTTTGACACCAGTGGGGTGTTGAGTATATAATACAAGCCTTATATGAAAACCGACTAGGCGGAAACTCCATTATGGATCTCTATCATCACAAAGAGTCAAAGAGGCTAGTTATGATAGTGAGACGCACCGACAAATCGAGGGCCTTGATCGACGACGCAGAAAGATGCGAGGGGGGACTAACGACCCAGCTGGACCACGACATCGAAGTCAGGTTGGAGAAATTCCTCCCTTCTTCTAAAATCGTAATAAAAGGAATCGACCCATCCGTAAACCTTGAACAGTTATGGGATACCCTCAAGGCCGAAAACCCCCTGCTGGGGATCACGCACGCTGCCCGTCTAAACGGAAACAACGGCAAACCCACTCAGGGAGTGATTCTGACAATTCTGGGGGAAAATAAACCCCCCCAATTACTTTTCAGGAATAGACCAAAGTACTGCGAACCCTTTATTCCACCTCTCCTACAATGTGGGCGGTGTCTGGGCTTCGGGCACACCAAAGTCAGGTGCCTACGCGCACCAGTTTGATCTTTTTGCAGCGGCTCCCACTCAATCAGCGACTGCCAGAAGGCTAAATTTGACAGCAACTGGAAGTCTCCTAACAGGGAAAGAAAGTGCATAAACTGTAACGGCCCACACAGCGCTAAATATCTAGGCTGTCGCATTCGGAAGCAGGAACAGCGGGCCTGGAAGGAAGCAATCCTGACTAACACATCACTCAAGACGGTCAAGTTCCTTCAATCACAGCAAACGTCAAATTCAGAACTGGCGTCTGAACTTAGACGTACACAGAAATCAGTCGTTAACCTAGCAACGACCTACACTTCTAGTCTGATCACGGCAACCAACAACAGCCCATCGGAAGACCATCAAGGCAGCTCAGCAAGAGCGATCGAGGCCCTGAGACTAGAGTTGAGAACCGAAAGGGAACGGAATAACCAGAGAGAGAAGAAAATGGCCGATGAAATCCGTGATCTGAAAAAGTCAATAGCAGACCTGAAGTCCAAACAACAAGCCCTTAACGAGGCTATTAGCGACCCAAAGTCGGCATCTGATAAACCCGCTAATCCACAGCAGACAGAAAACCAAGGCGAATCAATGGAATCAATCTGGCAAAAGCTTATGTTAACCGCACAAAAGTACACAGAGGATCAGTTAACGACCGTCAAGGAGAAATTAATAAGAATGGACCGTAAACTACCTGAGTCTGACACGGAAAACTCTCTAACGTCAGATTCATGCACGGTAGGCCACGATTCCTCTAACTCCGACAGCGAGCCACAGCCCGTACCAGAATAGCACTACAAGCATTCTAAACAAAACCGCAGAAATCTTATTAAAATGACCGACAAAGTTCAGATCCTGCAGTGGAACTGCAGAGGCGTAAAGAAAAACTTCCCAGGGGTATTGAATACTCTGGGTAGTCCAAACACCATTTACGCCCTGCAGGAAACCCACTTAAAACCGGACGAACAATTTAAGTGCCCTGGCCACCAAATTATCAGAAACGACAGACCAGCTGAGCAGGCAGGGGGAGGAGTCGCGCTGCTGATCAACAAGAAATGGGGAGTGATTGACAGCGAAGTGTTCTCGACAGCCAATCTGGAAGCAGTTAGCGTAAAGCTAGCTGTCAAGAGCCGCACCCTCCACATCCTGAATCTGTACAGCCCAGCAGGAAGGCTAGAGGACGACGATGTGACAGAAATCCAAGATCGACTGACTCCCAATATGCTGATTCTCGGGGACCTGAACAGCCATCATCCCTTATGGGGGGAACTTAGGGCAGACAGAGCTGGAAACAGACTTGTCGAGTTCATAGAGTCAAACCGGCTAACGGTCCTTAACGACGGCTCGATGACCAGAGTTAACCCTAGCCCGAGACACAGGGACTCTGCAATAGACATTACCCTAGCCACTCCGGAGCTAGCGGGGTGCACCTGGACGGTAGCAGACGATTCAAGTAGCGACCATCTCCCGATCCTAATAAATACGTTCGTGACTCCGATACCAATGGCAGAAAGCAACCGGCCCAAATTCCTTCTGAGAAAGGCCAGGTGGGACTCCTTCCAGCAAGAACTTGAAGAAACCTCACTTAGGAAGCACACAGAAGAGAATACCAGTCAGTATGCAGAGCGTTTCACTACAACCATCTTGAAAATAGCTGTGAAGCACATCCCCAACAAGAATATGCCGGTAGACTTAACAGTCAGGCACTCCAGAAACCATGTCCCATCATAGGCAGACCCAAAAAACAGGCAGGCTGGTGAATGACCTCTGCACCTCAACCCACGAAGAGAGGCAGATAGCTCTGCAGAGGTACAGGCGCACTCGGTCACCAGGTGACTTCAAGAAGTACAAAACTCTTAGGAACCAGGCCAACAATGCAGTTAAAAACGCCAAAAAGGCAAACTGGAGGTCATTCTGCCAGAACCTCTCCCCTAGGACAGACACCAGCTCAGTCTGGAAACAGATTAAGGCCATCCAGGGCGCCAACCCACGCACCAAGATAGCAAACATTAAATTTCCAGAAATCGCTATCTCCGACAAAGAGAAAGCGGAACTGTTTAGCCGACATTTTTACGACGTCAGCTCAAACGATACGCTAGGCACCCAGGAATTAGGCAGAAGAGCCCAGCTAAAAGAAGTCACAGACCTCCCACCGGACGACGAGAGGGTACCCCACTATATGGATCCTGACTTCACGATAGCAGAAGTAGTCTCTGCCATCCACGTCAAGACGGACTCAGCGGTCGGCCCTGATATAATCAGCTACGCACTAATCAAGATGTTCCCGCCCAACGTCTTAGATGCCCTGACGAATCTTTTTAACCTAGTGTGGCGGGAAGGCGAGATTCCTCAGCTCTGGAAGAGGGCCGTAGTCGTCCCCATCCTCAAACCCGGAAAGGACCCACAGAATGTTGACTCCTACCGTCCAATCTCCCTCACCTCCCACATAGGAAAAATCATGGAAACTATCGTGAATAATAGAATCTCGTTCCACATGAACAAAAATAACCTCTTTAGCCCTACACAGTCGGGATTCCGCGCAGAAATGTCCACAATGGACCAAATTATTAAACTAGAGGACCACGTCAAAAGGGGCTTCAGACAGAGGAAACGAACCTTCGCTGTCTTCCTGGATCTAGCACAAGCCTACGACCAGTGCTGGCGGGAAGCAGCGATAGCGAAAATGCACAAAGAGGCCGCACCCTCCAGTATGTGAGAAGTTTTCTTAGGGACCGTACTTTTTCAGTGGCAGTGAACAACGAAGTCTCTAGAACTCGTATACAGGAGAATGGCACCCCCCCAGGGAGCGGTGATCTCCCCTCTCATCTTTAACATCCTAGTCAATGACATGAGGGAGGCGATTAAGAATTCTGAGGTTCAGCTATCCCAATTTGCCGATGACAGTGCCCTGTATTATAGTAACACAGGCACTAAAAACACCCGCAACACGCTGCAGAGAGAAATCATCAACGTAACAGACTGGATGACGAAATGGGGGTTTAAGATCAATGTGGCCAAGTCGGTCATGATGATCTTTAACCACAAAAGAATCAGAAGTTATAACCCCGACGATAGCCGCATCACCATCAACGGCTGCATAGTCCAAAGAAAGCCGCACACGAAGTTCCTAGGCATGGTGCTGGACCAACAGTTGTGCTGGAACAAACACGTAGAGACCACCGCTACACGCTGTAAACAGTACCTCAACATGTTGAGGATCATCAAAGGGACCGGATGGGGCGCCCACACCAGCACCATGACTATGTTCTACAAATCCTTCATAAGGGGGAATATAGACTACGGTTCCATAGTCTACGGGGCAGCGAGCCAGAACATACTACAGAAACTAGACGGAGTCCAAGGCCAAGCACTCACCACAATCTTTGGATTGGGGAGAGGGGCCTGCAGGGAGGCGATGGAGGTCGCCCTAGGAATTGTCCCCCTTCAGCTAAGACGGCGACAATTGGCGCTTAACTACTGGACCAAGGTAGGCCCCGACCACCCAGCTACCAGGGCTCTCCAACCCAATCGGTACCCATGGGAAGAGACTTCGATACCTATCCAAACTTTTCAAAAACCAACTGCGTGGCTAGTCGCCAGGCAGCTACAATCCGACGAGGTGGCAGACGTAATCAATAACTATAAAAAGTTCAAACGGACGCTGCCGCCGTGGCAGATTGTACTACCTACAACTGACACCAGCCTAGCCAAACAAGCGCTCAAGAACGCAGATCCCAGCGAAGTCAGAAGAGTTGCAGAGGCCCACATCAACTCAATCTCAACAGGTGCCCTGGCAGCCTACACGGACGGATCCAAAAATGAAAACGGGAAAGCCGGGTCGGGGGTCGTCATCCCGGACCGCAATACAGTAATAAGCCTTCGGCTCCCAGATAACACAGCGGTCTACACCGCGGAACTGATAGCCATCCTGAAGGCCCTCGAGGTGATGATCGCCGACCCCCCTGCTAAGATGTGCATCCTCACTGACTCGCTGGCGGCTGTAATGGCGCTCAAATCAATCGGCAAAAGCAGCCGGCCAGACATTATAGAAAAAATCATGGTGGCTACAACCAGACTTAGTTACTTGGGCTGCCCCACAACCTTATGCTGGATACCGGCCCACAAAGGTATCCCCGGCAATGAACGGGCAGACCAGGCAGCTAAAAAAGGGTTAATGAGCCCAAACTTGGTCGACTGTGGACTAGGCCGGCACGAGTGTAAGGCCCTGATTGCCAGAAAAACCAACACAGAATGGATCCATAGGAGGGTGGCCAGCAAAAAAGGCAGACATGCCTTCAGGCTACTTAAAAAACCCAGCACCAAGGCGCAAGCTAGGGAACCGACAAAGATCCCCACAGTCAACCACCTATGGAAACTTAGACTGGGCTACTGGAAAGACAAATATCCAGCAGCCCTATGTGCACAGAATGTTTGGAACTGAACAAAGTGGGCCACTATCTGCTCACCTGTGACCGATTTAAAGCTCACAGAGCTGACCTAAAAACCCACTTTGAAAGAATCAATCAACCTATGTCGATCTCGGCCTGCCTCCACGTGAACTGTAGCCCACTCGTTCAAAAATTGGTGAAGCAGTTTATCAGCAGAACCAAAGGAGGGGCGGCATACTAATGCGAGAGGAACAGACGAGAGAATCGACACCAGAAACCATCCAGAAGACCGTGGCAGGGTCACCCAGATGCGATTTCCTTCTTCCTTTACCTAGCAAGCTATCCGTCGCTCTCAGTCCTTCGACCTTACTTTATGTCCTACGCAGCGTTTTATGCCCTCCAGTTTTTTTTCTCTGAGCTACATCACCTCTAACTCTATTTTTATGCTATGCACAAATTTGCATGTACGAAAAGTTTTTGCACAAACAAACACAATACACACAAACGGCATCATTTGTAAAAAAGACACGTACACAAATACCCACAAAGCAAAGCAGGCAAACACCACACTGAACACACACGATTTGGAAAAAAAAAAAAATTAATAAAAAAAATAATAATAAAAAAAAAAAAAAGAGCCAAAAGACTGAAATTGAGCCAAAAAATAAAAAAAAAAACAGAATAAGGCCTTTAAAAAATATATAAAAAAAAAAAAAAACCTGGCACAGCTAACGCAAATACAAAGGTATATTGCGAAAAAATAAAAGCACCAAAAAAAGTTAAATGTGGAAAGGGCCGTATGAATGGCGCAAGGTGGAAAGCTCTTTGGCTTTGGGGAGGTGAACCAGGATACAGCCTCTGTACAATAACTGACAGCATGTCTGACAACCAGCTAAATAACAGAACCAGAACAATAACCAGTGGCATCCATGCACCAACCAAGGACGGCCAGGCGGACCAACACGCCACAAAAGGCTAGAAACAAAAACTGCTCACAAAAAACAGACTCAAATATAAAGTAGGCCCCCAGGTCATCTTTGAAGAGTCCCAGTTTATTACTTTTTTTTTCTTATATCAAGCAATTTTTAAGACCAGTCAGCACTCGACAGATAAAATAGTCAACATCATTCCTGTGACCTTTAATTCCAAAGATTTCCTGGTGCCCATTTGAGGCTTGATTGACCTGGGTGCCAGTGTCATTTGTTCCCAAATCATTCAGGTGCAGATTTGAACACAAGACAATCAGGTCAGCAGGGAGCTATGCTAACACAACCCCCCTCCCCCTTCCCGCCATCCACCCATTAAAAAAAGGAGCCCAAGGTCATTTTTGCCCTCTTCACTAATTGGAGGATGCCATCAATGACCATGCTTTCTCACAACTTGTAGTCTTTAGTGAACTAAATGAATTCATATTCATAAAATATATGTTCTATAACAAAACAAATGACTAGTGCAATTTCTCTTCATCATCCTTTATCCTTTTGTTTTTTAAATTTTAAATATTCATATTAAAGTATATTACTTTACTCTGTTTGTTATATATATTCTTAACACATCAACATATATTCTGGTTAAAATAAATAAACAAGTGACATTGTATCGGGGAAAAAAAGGAGGTACATAAAGACATTCAGAGAAGATTCTTCACAACTTTTTATTTTGACAGTAAAAATATAACAGAAAGTTATATATTGTGTGTTAGATATCAGGGATGCAGAAAACAGTGATCACCCTTGTGATTTTATTAGAGGCTTCAGTTATTGATGATGATTATCCTGAAACATTGATACATTTGGCAGATATTTTAACTCATTCAATACCAAGGTACTCACCATGTTTTTTCTAAATTATTATTATCAGCGGACAGATATATTTGTTTCAACTGCGTGTGACCTATTCAGTTGTTACATTCAGCTGTTGATTATTTTTTTGTGTGGAAAGCTCAGTCTGTCTCACAGCCTTATTATACAATATCTTCAGACCCAAATGTATATTTCCTAATGTAATGACCTAACAGAAAAGAAATAGATAATTTAATACTTGATTAATACTGAAAGCATTAGCTCTTTGAGGCCCAAGCAGTGCTGTGTGTGTTGATTGAGAATTTCCAATTTGCCCAAATAACTCTGTCTGCATCGATTGTGTGTCCCATAAATATTGATTTGCATATGGCTCTGTATTTATTTATAATATTTAGAACTACCATAAACTATTCAGTGATGGTTACTTTAACATGTGTCTTTGTATACAACTCTTTGTTCACACACATTTGGGTGCAAATTGATCAGATGCATTGATAAAATCATTTTCAAACAATGCATTTTCTGATTTTGTGTTCAACTGGCCATAGATACCAATGTTCTAAAACAAGCACAGGCTGAAAAATGTTTCTTTCTGTGGCTTGTTTCAGTCAGATATTTTCTAATTATAATAATGATGATCACAAATTCAAATTTTTCATTAAGTGATTCGGACAGTAAATTTACCTCCAGTGGCAACTCAGCGATTAGCTGTTAATTCTGATGAGGTAAATCCTGGAGGACCCATTACATTTGAAAAGGATGTGATCGTTATCCACAACCTCATACAAAGGACTGTTTCATACAGTATTATACTCATACTATGACTAAGCTGCATTGAAATCATTGCAGCTACAGTCCTATATAACTACAAAGTTAGGTATATGTCCACTTTTCTGACATTTTTTCTTTGAATTTGTGTTCAGCCCTCTACAAGAACCTAGAGCTTCTGAGTGCTAAACTATCCCAGAAACTTATCATAACTTTTGAATTTGTTAGGAAACTGAACAAACTTTGAACATGTTATTTTCAAATTTGGATATTCACTGCTCTTGTGGCTGCAAAAGTAAGTAAAGATTTTTTTTCATTACAGTTTTTTCTCTGTAAATATAACACCTGCTGAATTCTTTTTTGCTACCAACTATAACAGTATTGGCTATCCTCCGAACTTCGGGCACAAAAGATTACGGCCGCAAAATATCCTTTTGAGCCTCATTCATGTGACTTAATTTGCGGTTTCTGGCGACTTAATTTGCAGTTTTCCTGTGGGTTTCTGGTGACTACCGCCACAACCATGAGTCCCCCACACCGCTCACGCTGTGTGGATTTGGGCTTAAGTAGATGGCTAGGACCCCCAAGCAGCAGCTTCCGCATCTCCTGCAGCTTTGCTCATGAGTCCTAGCCATCCAGTTTAATGTATAGATCACACATTTTTTCTGGTTTTTTTTTTTTTTTTTTGGGTTGCTTGATTATAAATGCTATACATCACATTATAAATGAAGTAATAACACCTTCCAAATTGTGACCAAAACACGGGTTAAATTTGTAAATGCTCTTGTGACTAATATTTTAATTTAGCAGTCACCTTAGCGATTACATTTCTTTGTTTATAATGACAATCAGTAATAGCAAAATTATGCTTAAATTAAATCCTTTTGAATTTTCTGATTACTTTCATAGAAAAAGTAATTTGTAAAAATTATTTTGTCGCTTTTATCTTCCTTGAAACCACATATCTACATGTGTATGAGACAAATTTTTTTTTGTCTGTCTTCTAAGTTATTTAATATTTGTGTTAGTATTACAGTATAATACCTCAGGTGTGCGGCGTCCGTGGCTAAGGCGTTGCGAGTCCGACTAGCAATCCAACGTACAGCGATCGAAACCCACTGCGGGCTGCGTGGATTTTTATCGTGGTATGGGACGTCGCAGGTCGACCCAGCCTCAAATGGGTACCAGGATGGGGTGTCCTGGGAAAGTAAAGGCAGCTGGCGTAATGCTGACCACATTACCCTCCGAGTGCTGATGGTCTGTGAAAATATGACCGCTCTTCCCATATGCCCTATACGCCTAAAGCCGTGAAAGGGATCTTTACCTTTTTTTAACTTTTACTTTACCTCAGGTGCACTTAATGGCAATGCCTAAAGATATGGCAGCGGCCGATGAAGCAGAAGACATAATTTTTGCATTGCATTGTAAAATAAAAGCCCACTGAGCTTTGCTTAACTTGCGTCTTTCTTTCTGTGCGGGCTTATGTTGTGGCATGTGAATGCACCTTCTGTTTACAGCTTGCTCTCCTTGTCATTGTCAGTGTAAGAGCTGATTCCTTAGCTGGGTGTCAATCACGCAATCACTGATTCCACCAGGGCAGTCGCCAAGCGCAACCTCTCGAAACAAACAAGCTGAGCCACCCCCCACAAGGCCCTTTTCAGGATCCCACATTTAATTTCCTTTTTTTTTTTTGCTTTTATTTTTCACCTCATACATGTGTAAGGGTGTGAGCCTTTTTTTTTGGCCTTTTTTGTGTGTGTATTTTTTGGCCTTGCCTTTTTGTATTTTTTGGCTTCTTTTTTTTCATTGTATTTTTTTCCAATTCTTTATACAGTTTTCTTTTGGCCACAAATGGTATAGCAGTAGTTGAAAAAAAAAAACACAGGGTTTGTGAAAAAAACTAGAAGGTAGGAGTGCTCCATAGGAATATATAGTTAGGTCAAAGGAGTGAGAGAGATAGATAGCTTGCTAGGTGAGAGGAGAGAGGAGGGGGTTCCCATGGTCGGGTTCCCGTGGCTGACATCATTTGGTGGGACAGGCAGCTGGTCTGCTTGGAGTTCGGCCATCTAGGGTAAGGCTTGGGGCGTGTCTTCGCCTGCTGATCTGCTGATGAATTGCTTCACCATTTTATTATCTCAGGGCTGCTACTTGCGTTAAGGCAAGCCCTGACAGTCATGGTTTGCCATACGTGGCGAAGTGGTTCCTCAGTTCTGATCGGTGTGCTTCGTACTTGTTGCACGATATCATGAAATGTTCCACAGTGTTGAGTTTCCAGCATTCTATGCACATCGGGCTACTGGATCTCTCTTTCCAGATCCCAAGTCGCAGTTTCCACAGTGTGTTGATGGTTGGAGTTTTTGTGGGTTTCTTGACTTGGGACCTGTAGCTGGGTTCTTTGAGTAGTCGATGCGTGTGTCGCTCTTTGTTGCTTTGGGCCCACTGTTTCCACACTGCGCCGACATACTCTTTAATGCGGGCCTTGCCCTCGCTTTTACCTAGTCTGATATCTACAAAGTTGCTGCTGAGGGTCCCTCTCTTTGCTGCCTGGTCCGCCCATTTGTTACCTGGAATACCTCTGTGGCCTGGTATCCAGGCTATTGTGATAGGGCTGTCCATTTGTTAGAGCTTGGCAGTGATGGCTAGGATCCTTTCTTTAATGCCAGGTCGGCTGCCTTTACCTAGTCCCTCCACAGCCATTACCGAGGCCATCAAATCTGTGAATATGACAGAATATTAAATAAAGGGTTTTTATTAGATTCCTATTTCCACTAGGCCTACATATAGGGCAGCAGTAAAGACCAAGTTGAGGTTGGGGCCAAGAGAATAAGACTTTCTTTCACTATCCTGGATGAAGCCATATAATTAAATGTAGTATATTTATTATTATTCCTCAACTAGTATAAAATGTTTTAAAGAGGATTGAATATACATTTTGAACTCAAATGATATGTCAATGTTTGATGGTGTCATAGTTAGTAGAAAAAAAAAGAATTCAGCAGGTGTTATGTTTACAAAGACAACATTTTGTAAAGTAATTCTTCACCTACCACTCAGCAGCAACAAGAGCAGTGAATATCCTAATTTGAGAAGAATACTTAAAGGTGTGTTCAATTTCCTAACAAATTCCAAAGTTGTGATAAGTGTATAGGTGAGTTTATCACTTAGAGGCTGTAGCTTTTTATTGACCTCTATACACACAATATTAACTTTGTACAGTTATATTCAGACTGTATCTCTTATGATTTCATTGCAGCTTAGCCATAGTATAGTACCTCAGTTGATATCACGCTGAACAACAACAGCCTTGAAAAAGTCAACAGTTTCACTTATCTAGGGAGCAAGATGTCATCTACAGGAGATACCGCACCAGAAATATCATTTAGAATAGCACTGGCATCTAGTGCCTTCAATAAACTGTCTAACATCTGGAAATCAAAGACACTTAGCAAACACACAAAACTCAAGATCTTCAATTCTTGTGTGATTCCAGTACTAACCTATGGATGCGAGAGCTGGAAATCAACGAAAACTCTAGACACAAAATTAGACAGTTTTGAAAATAAATGCCTTAGAAGAATACTAAATTTCAAATGGTCAGATTTCCGAACCAATACACAAATAAGGCAAGAATCCAGGCAAGAGTATGTGTCAAATTTTATACGAAAACGCCGCTGGAACTATGTCGGCCACGCCCTTAGAATGGATAAATCAAGACTTCCTTACCAAGCCCTCATTTGGACACCACAGGGGAAAAGATCTCGTGGAAGACCAAGGGAAACCCTACGTAGAACTATCATCAGGGAAGGCTCGCTCATGGGCCACTCAAACATCCAAGACCTACAACGGATTGCAACGGACCGCCGTGCATGGAGAGTCGCGGCCTCTGCCCTATGTGCCGCACTCGACACAAGAGGAAAGACTAACTAACTAACTAAGTGAGTATTGCATGACGTATACTGTAATATATATATATATATACTTTTGTAACTATTCTTTCTGTTATGATACATCTCTTTCTATTTGTTGAAAAAATGCTTTTTCTCGCACTGTCACTTCTGTGTGTGTATATATACATCGGATCTAAATTTGCTTTATCTACTGTTAGAAAAATGTTCAATAGCGAATGGATTGACTTCATTGCATCGTTACTGGTTTCATATGGCTTGGTTTTTCTCCACATAACCGTGAACGGCTAGCGCATGCCAAGAGCTTAGCACAAACCTGAATACTGTAGCTCCAGCAATAACCCTCAGAGGTCTCCGCTAATAAAAAAAAAATGCATTTTTGAGTCGAACAACGCAATTGTAAATGAACGTACCGCAACATTCCAAGCGCGAGGTTAATGGCTTGACCACTTTGCTACGGAGACTCCCATATTGTTTTATAACCAAGTGAAAATGAGCGGCCCTCTTACTCATTTTCAAAATAATCCCTTTTTCAGTCTTTGCGAGTTATTCTTTCATTTTATTGATGATGAGACATTTCACCACAGTGTTCCCCTCTTCTTCTTAACTAGTCACTGCTCGATATTTGTTTACGTGTTCAAAATAATCTATGTTAACCGCTTATACCTGATTTGTGATTCAGTGCTATGTTTTTCATGGAGTAAAATTATTAAATAAGCTCCTTTGTGATTCACTTTGGATTTATGTTGTGTTTTCATGGAGCAGCATTTCATTAGGTAAGAGGAAAAATAACATATTTTATTAATGTATCTATGTCCCACGTGATATGTTTGCTAGCTAGTATATATTAGTATATTTAGGAAATAATGATTAAATATTATTAATCATAAGTTGTAAGTTGCCCTAACTGTAAGTAAACATATGCACAGTTAAACAAATTATATTATTATTAATTTTATTAATCATCAACTTTCTAAAAAAGCATATCTAAGTAAGTCAATACTACAATGTTAATACTAATACGAATAGTTAGTTAGTTAGTTAATTAGTTGGGTTATCATCATTGCACTCCGGACATGTCCATAGGTGCTCAGATCCTCCCCTCAGTATGAACCCCAACGTCCGATGGCTAATAGTACCAGTTCTATGTTGATTAACAAGTCTTCTGACGTGTCCGGTGTGCGTCTCGTTTTTTGCTGTGCCGATCTTAATTCCCAAGTCTGCCATTCTGGCGAGTGATGTGGATTCACTGCCACCAAAGTCCTCTATCCTTCCCATTTCTCTGAGGGCATTGATAATATCAGCATGATCCATAGGCCGACCGTCGGTAGTGATAGCGGATCCAGCCAACCTTTCAGCTCTTTTATTTCCATCGACGTCTGCATGTCCCGGAACAAAAATAAAGGTGACTCCACGCACAGTGCACTTCTGAATTGATTGAAGCCATTGTCTTCGTATTGAACCTGCCTGAACCCTCCGGATCATACTCATTGAATCACTGAGTATACATATGCGGGTGTATTTTTGTGTTTCAAGCCAAGCAAATGCTTGCGTCACTGCCATCACCTCCATCGTCATGCTGCTTGTTGTCATGGAAAAGGCGCCGTTGGCTGCTTTGACTGTTCTGCTCGCTGAGCGTGCTGTAAATGCCCATGCGCTTCTTCTTTGGCATATAACGGATCCGTCTGTATAGATTATTGGATCTGCTTCGTCTGAATTTTCACCGATGAGAGCGTTGACCTCTGCATTAACAGCAACAGGATTCTCTTCTCTACATCGCCTGTTGAGTGTGGCAATACAGAAAAATGTACAAATAAACGCTTGAGGCACAGGTATCCATTCTGCACCAGATATGATGTCGGTTAGGCTGCATATTTGCCAAATAACATCTTCTGCCCGACCTAGCCACGATTTTCCCCTCTTCAATCTGTCGCCCTTTTCACTAAAAAGCGCTTGATGCAGTGGGTGTTTCTTATCAGCACATATTTTGAGGTATGCCCGAGCCCTCCACATCCTGATCCTTTGGTTCATTGTTGGAAAGTCAAGTAGATACCTCATTGCTCCACATGATGTGTCTCTTGTACATCCTAAAATGCGCATGGCTTCATTTTGCACCTTTTCGAGTCGTTCAATCTGGGTAGCACTGACAGTGAGGATGGCCAGAGCGTATTCAATGGGTGAAAGGACCAGACCGTAGAATAGAAGTATTAGTATTCTTTGCTCGATATTGGAAGCAGCCATAATCCTCATTGCAGATAGACCTTTGCGTGCTTTTGTTATCACATGGTCAACATGTTCCCTGAATGACAAGCTGCAATCGAACCTCACCCCGAGAAACGTCATGACGTTGGTTCTGATCAATACATTATCACGCATTTTCACTTCTGGTAAGTCCGACTTGACAATGTGATTGTTCAAAGAGAACCATGACACTGATGCCTTTGAAGGATTGACATAGGCATTGGAACCATCAGGCGGTGTGATACGAATAGTATCAGTCATAAATAGTTACTGTTATACTATCTAAGACAATAAAAATGCACCACAAAATCATAGTGCAGAAATATGTGGAAGACATTTTATGATTTTTTTTTTGTAAATGTCAATCTGGGAGTGGAGAGTAGGGGTCAGCAGGTAAAAAGGCTTAAACAGGAAAGGTCCTTTATGCCCAATGATAGGTTATGGCTTAGAAAATGCTATAATGGCTAAAGATTCCAAAAATGATTAAATAACTACTTTAATTTGATTTAAAAGTATATTAAAAATTGTCAAACTAATGTCTCTGTCGATCTTCAGTGCTCAAAATACCGTAGCCAAATGGTCCATGTCAAAAACGTGCAAAGACATAATTTTCATCTATTTAAAACTATTAAAAGTGATGTCAAATGAAAGTTAAAGAAATATTAATGATTAATAAAAATAAAACATGCATTATTTTTGAACTGTTTTTGTAAATAACTAGATATTAATCAAACTGAGATCAACAGTTTGTTTAGACCACGTGGCAGGCATTTTGAAAAATCTCCAATTTAGCTCTCAAGACATGATCGGGAACAAATTCAAACTTTTAACTTCGTCCTGTACAGATTCCAACAAAACTGCCCAACTTTATTAAAAAATGGACACAGAATACAAAAATGTCAAATAGTGAAATTTATTTGGCGGAACAAAGATCGCTATGTAAGTTAGGTATCGTTTGGTAAAGCGATCTCTTCTAAATAACTTTGAGCCCACCTATTCGATTCAGAACAGCCAGTATTGAGCGATGGGATTTTAAAGTAACTGATACGCAAAGGAGCCATTTTTCGTGGACCACTGACTCCATCTTGTAACTAAGCGATCTCTACTTTCGTTTTCAATTGGGTCACTTGGTTAATCAGCATAGCTAAAGTACCGTTTGAAACAGTCCTTTGGATCAATCAGTCAATCAGGAGCCCTCTCCACAGTGAAGGTTGGCTGCAGTGGATCTCCAACATGCTCTGTCTCTTGTCCCCATTGTACACTCTCTCAGACTGCTGCCCTTCAATCTCTTGATGTTATCCTCCCACTTGTATCGTTGCCCACCTCTTGCTCTCTTGCCTTCGACCTTTCCCTTTAGTATGGTTTTTACAAGCATTTTACACCTTTTAATGTGGTAAAAGTATTTTAATTGTCTCTTTTTACATTTCTTTCAGTAATTCTATATTAATGTGTTGTCTTCCTAGAATGTCTGTATTGAGCTGTTTTTGTTTCTATGAAATATGACTTATTCATCTGCATACCCATATTTCCAGGGACTCAGTTCAATTTTCTAGTTGCTTGTTCATTGTCAAAGTTTCTGCACCATATAGCAGGACTATTTATCTATAACATTTGACAACTCTCACCTTTAGTATGTTATTTATCTCTCTAGCTGTCAGTAATAAGCGCATCTTAATGAAGACAGTTTTAGCCATTCCTATTCTCTTTTTGATTTCTGTTTCGGTTATTCCATCATCTGTTACTATGTGTCCTAGATAGGAGAAACTTGGGCACTCTTCCAATTTCGTTCAAATGAAATATTGTAATAAAACAAAGCATAGTTCCAGTTTTTGAAATTTTAACCACATGACCTCTCAAGTCCCTAACTACGACCTCTTGAGGCCCTGAATGGGATTTTATGCCTGTGAATAATAAGGGCCGTTATTCATGAGAGTGCCAAAACTTATAACGTGTTCTAACAGCTCTCTGCTCACTATGATGATCACTGTTGGCTGCTCATTTCCATTGTTAATTACTATATGTTTGGTTTTTCGAATACCAGTGTCTAAACCATCCTCTGCACTCTGCCTGTTGACTTGATTCACTTATTGTTGTAACTCCTGATCACTTTCTGTTAGTAGAACTGTGTCATCTGCTTATCTCAGATTGTTTATTGTTTTTCCATTAATATTCAGTCCAGGCCATTTTTCAATTTGTTTTAAAATGTTTTCTGTATATAATTTGCAAAGGCTTGGGGATAACACACATCCCTGCTGTACTCCTCTTTTTATCTCTATCTGTAGTGAAGCCATGTTGTTGTGTCCTTTGGATGTAAATGTGTGTGACTGTCACATCCTTTGCCCATGAAATATGCCCTCTGTGTGGGACTCATCAGAGCTGGTGGAACCTCTAGCAGCTGACCGTTCAGATGCTTTTGGTGTGAATTCACAGTCTGAATCACTTTCCAAAAAATGTCAATTGTCACTATCATAATCAGTATTAAAAACATCTGAATGAAACAGTCTTAGAGCTTCAGCCACAGAAATGCATATTTTGCAGACTGTACTTGTTCTTTGAACACTGGTATCCATGGTCAGTCGAAGTGGAAATCAGAAAATCCACTGTGGGAAAATGATGCTTGCAATAAATTTAATAACTGTGCACCTAAATGTATACATAAAGAGTTGTAACAAAATAACATGAGAGCAACCTTTGCTGAATAATTTAAAAAGACTTTCAAACATTAAAAACTTGCACAGAACGGTATGTGAATTGATATGTGCGGGGCGCATGATCAACGCATGTTGGCCTGAAAAGGGAACTTTTCAGTCAACATACACACTGTTGCTTGGACCTAAAAGAGTGAAAGTTATATTTTGTATGTGAACTATCCTGTATAGAAGTAAATAATATTAAATTATAATGAAAGGTAATAAATAGTGTTTGTCCTATTTCCATCTCCAGGTTCTGGAAGAGGAAGGTGGATCTGTGGAAAATTGCAGAACCTCAGTTTATGGTTGCTGCCCTGATGACGTACCACCAGCAATGGGTCCTAGTGACTTTGGATGCAAAC
The DNA here is from genome assembly GCA_905116865.2 of Candidula unifasciata. NCBI lineage: Eukaryota > Metazoa > Mollusca > Gastropoda > Stylommatophora > Geomitridae > Candidula > Candidula unifasciata. The sequence goes on from CAJHNH020000754.1 coordinate 67,823, forward strand.
ACAAAGTTACTACTGGAAGTGAGTGTTACTGTTATACCTTTTTGAGACAATTGAATATGTCACCTGGATGTAGGTTTTTGACTGGCTCAAGAATAGAGATGACAAATTCAAAGTCAGAATAGAAAGACAACTATACTTTTCCGGGAACTACTTGAAGATCAGTTCTCTTCATTTTGAAAGTATCATGAATTTATATTGAATACTTCAATCAAAGTGACCAAAACAAATGAACACACAGTTAGATGTGACAACAATCAACAACAGCAACAGCCATATTTCAAATTATCTTTAAAAGGATTTTAATGCAAGTTGATAGACTGTTTATCTACAAAAGTATTTCCCTATGTCATAAGAGTAGTTTATAATAATCAGTCCATTTATTTGTGAAATCGAAATGGGATCCAGAAAAAGACCTGAGAAGTAAAGCTGCCCAGCCTGATGTTGACCAAAGCACCCATCAAGTGCTAACTGGTCTACACAGCAATGAGGCAAGCATTATATGCCAGGCTGGACTACAAATAACTTTTAAAAATACGGTGAAGACATGAAAACCACATCAAGCTGATGTAACACTAGAGGCAAAACCATTTAAAGTAGCAGCTCAATAACTTATAATTGTGACGGTCAAAGAAATACAAAGAATAAAATTATGACATACACTGGCAAGGCATCAGCAGCTTTTAAAAGCCTGAAGAAAAAAAGGAACTTTAAATTGTATAGTTTTGTAACCAAGAAAGATATTTTTAATTCTAATGTTATTTCAGTTTTCACAAAATCCAGTGAAAGTTGGAGAACCACTAAAGCCATTATATGAAAGTTAAATGTGTTTGAAAATAAATGCTAGAGCGAAATGCTGAACATAAAATAAGATGAATTCATTAGAGGGGAAGAAGTGAGAAAAATGTCTGGGATATCACAGGTAACAACACTTATAAGAAAAAAGAAGATGGTGCTATACTGGACACATCCAAAGAAGAAATAAGCAGATAATCACCAAACAGGCACTCAAATGGGAAATGAAAAGATCTATGAATCACAGACACCCAAAAGAGACCATAAAATGAACATTGATAAGAGAGCCAAAGGTGCTGGGCTGACTTATGTCCATCATATTGCATTGACTGCACATGATAGAAGAAAATGGAGGCATGAATGAACACATGAATGAATGAACAAACTTTATTTTCAGATTGTTCAGAATTGGGCGCACAGGTCCATCTAAATTCTGCTCTTTTAGGGCTCCCTCTTTCACGCATCATTTCCCACATAGATCAAGTAATAATAAACATTATCAACAGTAGCTTAATATCAAAACAAGCACTAGAATGTACACAGTTCTAACTACAGTAAACTGTAGTAAGTTTAACTCTTTTGAGTCCCAGGGGATTTAGCATCAGAGGCCCAACTGGTCAGTGGTAGATTAAAAACATTCACTTGTCACACATCGATTGGGCCGCTTAGTTGAAACAAATTAGCGCGTGATGCGTTTCCTGGGTCTCAGAGAGTTAATAAATGTAGGGGAAATATGTACTCTATTTCTAAAATATTTGTATGTTTTAATGAGGCATGCAAAATTGCTCAAATAATATTTGAACAGACTCTGACTGTATGTAAAGAAACTAGTGGTATTTGTTATTTGTTGTTAAAGATTGAGCTGTGGAGAACGCTAAGCCTGTTTTGTATAGGTTTATCCTAGGTTTAGGTATATATAATGTGTTCAGGTGTTTGCTATGCCTTCCATTCTATTTAAACAATGGCTATAAGTAATAATAAATTTAGCCTCATTAACTCTTTGAGTCCCAAGGTGTTTAGCACTAGAGGCCAAAGGGGTGGTAATGCAAATTTTTTTTTTACAAGTGTAGCACATTAAAACAGACTATACTAATTAAATTGCCGCATACTATACATAATAAACATCAAAGTGACCACAGAGCTAAAACAAATAATTGTGTAAGTAATAAAATATTAGTAAATAAACTGACGGTATGTTTACAAAAATGAGTAAAATAAAATATAAACAATTCCACTTACCAACATAGCACCCAAGACAAACAGGTTAAAATGTATCCAAAATAAATCACAAATGAATATGAACCACTTAGTAATGCATAAGTAAAATATAAACTCAATCTATACATTAGATTTTGTTCAGAGAATCTTTGGAAGCATCATAACAGAGCACTATTATTTGGTAAAGAAAACTGACTCCCAAAACAATAAGTATCTTCACGCAAAACTAAGTTTATATAACACTCAATTTGCCTGTAATTGTGTAGCCATGTTCCTAAATAAGGGGAATAGCACTAGAACTAACTGACACTGAAGAAAATCATCTTTTCACTAATGTTTATTCTATTTGTGACAGGTGACTTTGCTATCTTTGTACCCTTCTCGTGAAATACACATTAGACATATCCCTCATTAAAGTTGGACTGGTTAAATGACTGAAACACGTCTAATTTGCAACTTTATCTAACTTCAGATAAAGCTTTAAAAAAAATAAGTACATTTTTTTAAATGTTAGGCTTCTAAGGCCACACATGTTGGCATGCACATAGAATAGTGCTTGGCGACCATATTCTTTTCCAACAAAAATTTTGTAACTCACAAATCTCGCAAATATACTATATTTTTTGGCTTTCAGCCCACGTTTCCACAAAGAACTTGGAGGGAAGTTGAAATTCAGCAGTCTGCGTTTTACAACCGGTCAGTGGTAGATTAAAAACCTTCACGTATGACGTGTCGATTAGGCCACTAGTTTGAAACAAACTAGCGCATGATGCATTTCCTGGGACTCAACGAGTTAATAAGGGGAATAAGTGTAGAGGAAATATGTACTCTATTGCTAAAATATTTGTGTGTTTTAATGAGGCATGCAATGTGTGCTCAGATAATATTTGAACTGACTCTGACTGCATGTAAAGAAACTAGTGATATTTTTTATTTGTTACTGAAGATTGAGCTGTGGAAAATGCTAAGCTTGTATTGCATAGGTTTATCCTAGGTTTAGGGATATATAAATATTATCCCAAAAGGTTCCATGTTACTTACAGCCATTGTTTAAAAGAAGTAACATGGAACCTTTTTGGATAATTTTTTTGTGAAAAAATTTCAGTTTTATTCATTTTTTGAGTCCCAATTGTTCAGCATCTGAGGCACTAGGGGTGGTAATGCAGTTTTTTTTTTTTAATTTCACAAGTGTAGCACATTAAAACAGACCATACTAATTAAATTGCCATGCAACATACTCATATTATACATCGAAGTGACCAGGGATTGTTGAAGAATAATTTAAGAAGACAGCTGCAACAAATAATTGCGTTAATAATAAAATAGTAGTAAATAAACTGACAGCATGTTTACAAAAATTGGTAAAAAAAAATTTTTTTTAATGTTTGCTTACCAGCATGGCAACCAAGAAAAACTGGTTAAAATGTTTCCAGAATTAATCACAAATGAATATGAACCACTTAGTAATGTATAAATAAAATATAAACTCAATCTATACATTAGATTTTGTTCCAGAGAATCTTTTGAAGCATCATAACAGAGCACAATTTTTTGGGGTAAAGAAAAGTGACTCTCAAAACAATAAGTATCTTCACACAAAACACAGTTTAAATAACACTCAATTTGCCTGTAAATTTTTAGCTTTGTTGCTAAATAATAAGGGAAATAGCACTAGAGCTAACTGACACTGAAGAAAATCATCTTTTCACTAATGTGTATTCTATTTGTGCCAGCTGACTTTGCTATCTTTGTACCCTACGTGTGAGACACATATTAGACATATCCCTCATCAAAGTTTGACTCTATAAATGATTGAAATATGTTGATTTCACAGCTTTATCTGTTTAACTTCAAATCAATCTTTAAAAAAACGTGTGGAATATGGGCAGTGTCTAGTGGACAGGTACAGGCAACATCATTCCAGTGTGCAGAACAATGCCTTCAATACAGTGCTTATTTATTTTAATTCTTGGGGTCCCCATGGTATCATTCTACACAGAGGTTACCACCATCAAGTCTTGCCATTCCAATACATTCTCTTGGATGAGTATGTCTTACCCACCCAGTGGGTTTTCTGTCCTAAGGGCCTTACAGTCCAACACAGTTTTAGCAATGAAGAAATGTTCCAATTATTTTCCTTGCCTTATCCCACCTGTCTTACCTCTCTGACTTTCTGTCCTAAGGGCCTTACAGTCCAACACAATTTTATAGATGAAAAAATATTCCGATCATGTTCCTTGTCTTATTCCACTGTCTTACATCTCGGGCTTACTTCCTTTCCCGTATCCTCCTTCTACATTACACCTCTACTCAAAGTGTCAACTGATTTATTATGACTATTTCTTCAACAGGATCTTAACTTTAAAAAGTTGATGTTAAATTTGAGAAGACTACCTTCATTGCACCAGGTTTTGAATCCCATGGTCTCTCTCTGCATCTACCTGTTGAGATTGCCACCTAAATCCTGAACTCCTAAGTTCTGGTTATGATTATCAGGGATCTTAATAAAAAAATGCACTGGTGAATCAAGCAACATAGCTGTGAAATGATCCCTCAACCTCAGAGCATGAGGCAAACAGCTTGACCACTTCACCATGCAGACCCCCAAATGAAAAATACAGAACTTACAGATATATGATTTTATTTTTTTATCGGTTGTAGCTGCCTCATTGCCCATTTGTGTCATATGATGTTGAAGGCTGTGTAGCCACAAGATTCATTTGTCATTCATTTGTGATTGTGAAATCGTGAAGCTGACAAGTTATTTTTATCATTTCGGTTGGTATTTCTGTAGTTGTTTTACAGGCTGACCAAACCATCTGATATTCTGCTTCTCAATGAATTTGGTGCAAGGTGTCTTTACCACAGTCTGAGAGGAAAATGATACCAGACAGATTGTGGGAATAACAACTAGCACCAAATATGTTGAGAAGTAGAAGATTTAATGGCTTTGTTGTTTCACTGAAATGCAGCCAAAACAATTATCAACACGTGTGCTACACTAAAATAAAATAAAATCATTACCTGCACAGTCATGGCGACAGCACTAGCCATGCGACCGTCAATCCTCAGGCTCAAAGACCTCCCTGCCTACACCGCACAAAAGTATGATCAAGGCAGTAATTGGCAGGTGCTACACCTGAAGTTACCTGATGTGAGAGCAAGAAGACTGGTGATATTAGACATTTACATCCACATGTTGGCTTCTGTGGCTTAGGTGTTGCGAATTCGCTTTGTAATGCCAGGGTGTCGGGTTCAATCCCAGCTGAAGGCCCTGCACCTTGCATTGGTTTTGACAGTGGTATCACAAAGCCTACCGTCCAGAAAGCAATGGCAAACTACTGGATGTAAATTTTCCTAGAAAAACGACACAGCCGAAATGCTGGGGCTGGTTCTCCAACGTCCTGTACAGGATATTCATCTAACATTTTTAACATCCACATGGAATGACAATAATAGTATTAGTTTTGATTTGAGTTTGTTTGATGTTGAGAACATATGAAGATTGAATTCTTTTCATTGTGTATAAGAACCTGTTTGATTTTTGCCTTTGGCCAAAAAGCACAACTTTGTGTAGTTTTAAATAGACGAATATTTTAATGAAATAAGTATCTTGTGATGAGTGTGTTGTAATAAGAATCTTAAATAATAACTAAAACTTTGGTTGGCGAAAATATATATGTGTGTATATATATATATATATATATATATATATATATATATATATGTATATATACTATATATATATATATATATATTCTATATATATATATATACTATATATATATATAATATATCTGTATATATATATGTATATATATATGTATATATATATGTATATATATATGTATATATATATGTATATATATATGTATATATATGTATATATATATGTATATATATATGTATATATATGTATATATATATGTATATATATGTATATATATGTATATGTATATATAATGTGTCACAATTCTCTTACCATCGTGCTAGGACCAATCATAAGAAACAACGTAAGCCAGCAAAGAACATCAAATATATCGAGAAGAAAAAAAACAGGTGACATTGAAATCCATTCAGAGGAAATTCTGAACAACAATCAATTCAGAGGTAGATGAAGTAAATATTAAGATGAAATAGAAAGAAACTGTATAGAGATATTTAAAGAATTTTATAATTTTGAAACCTAAAGTCTTAACTGAAATATTGTATTGTCACTATTGTTAGAAATAAACTAAATTGATGATTTAGAAGATGTGTAACCATAACTAAAGAACATATCAATATATGTTTCGATGAACAATTCTAAATGTTTGAGAAATTAATATCGTTTGTTACCAAGTGTCATTATGATAGAATAAAACCACTTTATTAATGATTAAGATTCTTGGAGGCAGTACATATAAAAGCAAAGTCACCCTAGTTAGGTAAATAGCCCACAATTTACCTTGATTAATTATGAAGAGACTAAAGCTGACCACCTAACTTCTTGCTTCGGGGTAGGAGAATTCAGAAAGTTATTTCTTTTTTTTATCTTGTGACATTTCCCTAAAGTAATTTCATAGTTTGAGCCATAGATTGTGATAATTTATATCCTGTACTTTATGACAGGCAGCTGTTGGATTAATTCTAATAGATTTTCTGCCAAAGAAGAATGTGAAGATAACTGCGTTAATGGCAGATAATCAGGTGAAATGTCTGTATTGGGTGACTTCACTTGACAGGGGCAAAAAAAAATAAAGGCATGAACAAAAAATACTTGCAGAAGGGAATTAGAGAGTGAAGTTAATCAGATGGTGATGACAATAGCAACCATGCTGGGAATAGATAGCTCTAGAGAACTATCAAAAAAAGTGAGGAAAGTAAAGGCCACATTTTGACATCATTAGGCATACTGGGCTTATAGGGCTAGCTTATATTTTATAGAGCAAACATCACTTAATTGGTAATGGGTCAGCATAACACCAGCTGCCTTTACTTCCCAGGACTTTACCTGGTACCCACTCATGGCTAGGTCAACCTGGGAGCCAAGGTAATCCTTTCAAAAGGCTAGCAACCTTAGGACCCGAACCTATGACCTTCCAATTTGAAGGTGATTGTGTAAGCACAAAACCATGGCTGCTCATAGAGAATATAGGGAAGGATTGAACAATAAATCACAAAAACTAAGGTCAGAATATGAGCTTTTAATAAATCTTAAGACAAAATATTGGTATCCCTGATCACTTTCAATATTCTCAAAGATAGACCTAACAATCTATACTCTTACAATGTGTAATAATTAGTAAACAAAGCTATAAAATATTTTAAAAATTCGAAAAAAACAGCTGATAAAAATAAATACCCTTTACCGAAATAGAAAATCATTCTATATATCACAGTTATAACCCAAGTGGGCTGAACAGAATATTGTTGAATAGATTACTACTAAAACTATGAGGATGAAGTGGGCTGAGCTGGGTGCATTAGCAAAAGATAGGACAACTTGTTGTGAGTTGATGGCGGGCCTATGTTCCTCTTGAGCATATAGGTCAAAAGAAAAAGAAGAAGAAGATTAAGTTAATGTCATATTGTTCAAATTTTGAGCTCATCTTGTATTGTCTTCTTCTTTGTGTTCGGTTTTGTATGGTCAAATGGTCAGGAGGGCTGCCTCTATGAATCTGCATGTCAGTTGCAATTCCTTCATGGTTTCCCATAGCTTGCTCTACATACTTTGCTCCTGAGGTCAGGTTTCTCTTCATAGTTGTAGGTAGTGTAGGCAGGTCTGCAGGATGTATTCAGGTGTTTGTGATCCCATCTGACAGCCACACTGTTGGGACTGTATAATCTTTATTTTAAACATGTGGTAGCTGAGTCTGCAATCTCCTGTTCTCAGATGGACAAATTGAATATTTGATCTAACTGTCACAGTACTATACAAACTCACATAATCCCACTGTTATAGGGCCCGGCACACAAACTGCTGTGACTTCAGTGGGCTGTGACGATTCCAAATATGGCTGCTGACCAGATAAGCAATCTGCAGCAGAAGGACCTGATTTTGCAGGATGTAAAGACACTTGTAAGGTAAGTTTTTTTACAAGCAGTCAATAAGTCTCTTGCAATCTGTTCAATTAAAGTTGCCATAAGGAATCTCAAATAACAAATCTTGATTTTTCAATTTATTTCCTTAATAGGTTCAGGAATTCCATGTTTTTTAATGTGGGGAGGAGGCGAGATCAATAAATTCAGCCCTCAAAAAAATCTGGCAGACAGTTATTTTTTTTTTTTCGCTTCTAGACTTGTTCCAGAACTTGAGATTTGCATGCACATCCATTTTATGGATCTGATTTATTTGTATGCAGACTGCTGGTTCATCACCTCTCAAGTAGATGCACTCCAATTTTGATGGAAACATCTCATATTTGTTTAACTTTTACAACATGCTTGTTGGGGTCAGTGAGTCTGTTCTGTTTCCCTCCACAATGGGATCCTGGCACCCACACAGGGAGCAAAGATCATCTGAAATAGAATGTGTTGGGCTGAAATAACTAGATATCACAGCATAGCTGTAAACCACAACACAACATGCCAGCAGCCTTTTCAAGGGAAAAAGCAGAAGAATTAGCTAAAGAAGCATTTTCATTGTGTACTCATACTAACTTCTTCAAACCAATCTCTTGATGTTGTTTATCCATGTATGTAAAGATGACCTAGTCTTCTTGTAGTGAGCACTGCTCGACCCAGTTCGATGTAGGTTCACCAGTCTTCTTGTAGTGAGCACTGCTCGTCCGAGTTCATTGGCGGATCACAAGTCTTTTTTGCCCAAGTTCACCTTACAATTGAACACATCTTTGAAGTGGCGAAGGGTCTCTGTGGTGAAATGGTCAAGCTGTTTGCCTGGCGCTCTGAAGATCATGGGTTCTTTTTATGGCTGGGCCATTCAGTTCACGAGTGCAATTTTTAAAGCGATCTGTAGGGATCATCACCAGAGCTACAGAGCCTGTGCTTTGTGTGATGTTCTCTGCAGGCATCTAGAGAGAGACTGAGCTTAATGGGATAAAATCCGATGCAATGAAGTCGATTCTCTAGACTTTAACATTTGTGTTTTTCTTTTTTTGCACTATTTAAGTAAAGAAGTGTCATTTTAATTTAACTGTATGCCTCTATGGCTTAGAGATTATTGAAATGATTTTGCAGTGCAATCCTTGACCAGGGTTTGATTTTTATTTTTGGCTTAGAAAAAGGCTGTTCTTTTATGAATCAGCACTCTGAGTGAAGCTAAGAAGCATTCCAAACAAAATGCACGGCTCACAGTGTCACATCAACTCAACTCATTAACTGGGTGACGGAATTATATCCTCTCTGTCTACATATAGAAAAAAATGTAATAGCTAACTGTTGTCAGTAGAAAAAAAAAAGAGAGGAACAATAATCTTGCTATGACTATAATTACTAATCCACTATACAGACTGGAAGTCTTAGGGAGTTAAAGAGGGTATCAGCGATTCGCCTTGTCGGAATTAGGGCTGTACCGAATAGTGAATTTCACTATTCGGCCGAATACGAATAGCTGGACCAACCATTTGGCCTAATACAAATACGAATAGTGAATCAACATCATCAGGTGCTTTGCCGACTGGTGTGGGCGATTATGCCTCGCCATCTCCTGCAGCATGTATTAGTTTGTGCGCTGACACACCTCGATGCCACGCAACAATACTGTCAAGAATCTTCTCTTCCTCTATCCCTTCTTCCACATATCTTTCAAATGGTCACCACATGTTCCATTTTCCCTCATCTTATAACATGGCCGAAAAATGATGACTGTCTCCTTCTGATGTCTGTGAGTATTTGTCTTTGGGCTCCCGCCTCTATCAAAACCTCTTGGTTGCTTATTTTTTAAATATTTTTTTGTTGTTGTCCAGGGTATTTCAAGCATTGTTCTGTAATACCACATCTCTGAGCACCACTCGCCTGGGTTCAGTGGTTGTTCACTAGTCTTCTTGTTATGAGACCTGCCCGACCCAGTTCATTGCTGGTTTACCAACCTTCTTGTAGTAAGCACCGCTCGCCAAGTTCGATGTTCTTTCACTAGTCTTCTTGTATTAAGCACTGCCTGACCCAGTTCATTGCTGGTTTACCAGCCATCTTGTAGTAAGCACCGCTCACCCAAGTTTGATGTTCGTTCACTAGTCTTCTTGTAGTGAACACCGCTCGACCCAGTTTATTGCTGGTTTACCAGCCTTCTTGTAGTAAGCACCGCTCACCCCTGTTTGATGTTCGTTCACTAGTCTTCTTGTAGTGAGCACTACTCGACCCAGTTCGATGTAGGTTCACCAGCCTTCTTGTAGTGAGCACTGCTCATCCGAGTTCATTGGCGGATCACAAGTCTTTTTGTAGTGAGCACTGCTTGCCTCAGTTCACTGCCGGTACACCGGTCTTCTTGTAGTGAGCACCGCTCGACCCAGTTTATTGCTGGTTTACCAGCCTTCTTGTAGTAAGCACCGCTCACCCCTGTTTGATGTTCGTTCACTAGTCTTTTTGAAGTGAGCACTACTCGACCCAGTTCGATGTAGGTTCACCAGCCTTCTTGTAGTGAGCACTGCTCATCCGAGTTCATTGGCGGATCACAAGTCTTTTTGTAGTGAGCACTGCTTGCCTCAGTTCACTGCCGGTACACCGGTCTTCTTGTAGTGAGCACCGCTCGACCCAGTTTATTGCTGGTTTACCAGCCTTCTTGTAGTAAGCACCGCTCACCCCTGTTTGATGTTCGTTCACTAGTCTTCTTGTAGTGAGCACTACTCGACCCAGTTCGATGTAGGTTCACCAGCCTTCTTGTAGTGAGCACTGCTCATCCGAGTTCATTGGCGGATCACAAGTCTTTTTGTAGTGAGCACTGCTTGCCTCAGTTCACTGCCGGTACACCGGTCTTCTTGTAGTGAGCACCGCTCGACCTAGTTCATTGCTGGTTTACCAGCCTTCTTGTAGTAAGCACCTCTCGCCTCGGTTCGATGTTCGTTCACTATGCAGGATATTTTAAGCATTGTTCTGTAATACTACATCTCTGGGGCTTCAAGAAATTGGCCTGTCTACTGATTGTCCCGCCCGAGTGTCACCGGGGCCCTCACGGGAAGCAAAGAATAGTGACACTGCACCCTACCAGGCATGTCGTAAGAGGCGACTAAGGGTAGGGTTGGGCGTGAGGTTGGCTACCTCATCCTGTAAAAACCATAGCCACAAAAACCAACCAACCATGGATAAGTCAAAAAGAAAAGCAAATAAAATCCAGCCAACCAAGATGAGGGAAGGCTCTTCAAATAGAAGAAGTTTGATACGGTGTGGAGAAAGCCGTAAGGAGTCCGGATCGTTGACTTACCTCCTCTCAGCTAGGAAAACCTCCAGAATTGGCACCTGGAATGTTAGAACTCTCTATGATATAGGGAGAACAATGGAATTAGCAAAGGAAATGAAACATTATAGAATTAGTATTTTGGGGTTATGTGAAACTAGATGGACTGGGACAGGGAAAAGTATTCTTAATTCAGGAGAAACTATTTTGTTCTCAGGACACACAGAGGAAAATTCGCCGCACAGTGAAGGAGTGGCCCTGATGCTATCAAAAGAAGCAGACAGAGCACTAATAGAATGGGAAGCTGTGAGTCCCAGAATAATAAGAGCATCTTTTAGAACAGTAAAACAGAAGGTGAACATGTCGGTAATACAGTGTTATGCACCAACAAATGATAAAGATGCATCTGTTAAGGAAGAATTTTACATGCAGCTTCAAAATATTATAAATAATGAAAGAAAGGGCAACTTAAAAATTTTGATGGGTGACTTGAATGCTAAGATAGGATCAGACAACACAGGTTATGAAGAAATTATGGGGAAACATGGTCTAGGAGTAATGAATGAAAATGGAGAATTGTTCACACATTTTTGTGCAGGTAACCAGTATGTTATTGGTGGAAGTATTTTTCCCCATAAAAGAATACACAAGGCAACATGGGAATCACCAGACCATAAGACAACTAATCAAATTGACCACATATGTATTAACAAAAAATTTAGATCATCCCTTTATGATGTTAGGGCTTTCAAAGGTGCCGATGTATTTACTGACCACTTCCTGGTGATAAGTAAAATCAAGTTGAAACTAAAAATCATAGAAACCAATATAATGTAGGCTTTCTCAGAGATAAAGAAATTAAGGAACAGTTCTCAGTTACGGTCTCTAATAAGTACCAGGTGTTGCAGCAGTTAGCTGAAGATGTCAACACAGAAGTCTGCTGGGATCAGATCAAAGGAATCTGGACTGAATCTTGCGTAGAAGTTCTTGGCAAGAAAGAAAGGAAACATAAAGCATGGATAACACCAGAATCCATTAAACTGATTGAAGATAGGAAAAGTAAAAAGGCAGAATTAAACAATAGCAAAACTAGAGCTGCTAAAGCTAGAGCTCAGGAAAATTACACAGAAGCCAACAAGGAAGTTAAGAGGCATATAAGGGCAGATAAAGTGAAATATCTAAATGATCTAGCACAAGAAGCGGAGACAGCAGCAGCAAAAGGAAACCTCAGAGAACTTTACAGTAACACAAGAAAATTAGTAGGTAAATATAGTCAGCCAACTGGATCAATCAAAAATAGTCAAGGAAAGGTACTTACTAACACTAAAGATCAAATGGACAGATGGGTTGAATATTTTGAAATGCTTCTAAATAGACCAGGCCCAGAGGTTCCCCCAGATATCCAGCCTTTAGAAATGGAACTGGATATCAACTGTGAGATACCATCCAAAGAGGAAATTAGAAAAGCTATAAATCTTCTTAAAGAAGGAAAGGCGTCAGGCCCAGATGGTATCCCAGCTGAAGCCATCAGGACCAACATAAACACATCAACAGAATTGCTCCATAGATTATTCAGTAAAGTCTGGGAGACCGAAGAAATACCAGCAGACTGGAGAGAAGGATATCTTGTGAAACTGCCCAAAAAAGGTGATCTACAGGAGTGTGAAAACTATAGAGGAATTATGTTGCTGTCAGTTCCTGGAAAAATATTAAGTAGAATTATTTTGGAAAGATTAAAAGATGCTATTGATAAAATGCTAAGAGATGAGCAGGCAGGTTTTCGGTCAAACAGATCCTGTACTGATCAGATAGCCACATTACGTATTATAATAGAGCAAAGCATTGAACTGAACTCACCACTTTACATTGGATTTATAGACTATGAAAAAGTATTTGACAGCATTGATAGGGAATCTCTCTGGAAATTAGAGGGGCACTATGGAATCCCACAGAAAATTATCAACTTAGTAAAGGCAACATATAAAGACATGAAATGTCGAGTTCTTCATGAGGGAAAGCTCACAGATGCATTTGAAATAAAAACAGGTGTGCGACAGGGATGTCTTTTGTCGCCTCTCCTATTTTTACTGGCTATAGACTGGACTATGAAAACAGTAACTGCTAACACCAAGAATGGAATTCAGTGGACCCCTACAAAACAGCTTGATGATCTGGACTTCGCTGATGATATTGCCCTTCTGTCCCATTCACGGAATCAGATACAAGATAAATTAAATATACTTAATGCGAGATCACAGCAGCTTGGTCTGAAAATCCATAAAGGAAAGACAAAGATAATGAGAATAAATCAGGCAAATAGTAATGTGGTTTCTCTTAATGGCACCCCACTCCAAGACGTGGAGTCGTACACCTATTTGGGCAGTAATGTAGATAAAGATGGAGGAACTGATAGAGATATTAAAATAAGAATACAAAAGGCAAGAGGGGCTTTCATAGCACTAGGGAATTTGTGGAGGTCAAAAGAAATTAAAAGAAATACTAAACTAAAAATTTTTAATTCTAATGTCAAATCAGTACTATTGTATGGGGCGGAAACATGGAGAACAACGAAGGCAGTTCCTAATAAATTACAGACATTCATTAACTGGTGCCTGCGCAGAATAGAGGGAATAAAATGGTATGATAGAATAACTAATGTAGAACTTTAGGAGAGAACTAAACAGGCTCCAGTGGATCAGGAGGTGAGGAAAAGACGCTGGCGTTGGATAGGGCACACACTGAGAAAACAGGAGAACAGCATAACTAGAATGTCTTTGCATTGGAACCCACAGGGGCATAGGAATAAAGGAAGGCCAAAAAACACATGGAGAAGAGAGCTGGAGATTGAGGTTAGAAAGATTGGGAGGACATGGGGAGAGCTCCATGTAATGGCGAAGGATAGAAAGACTTGGCGTGAGTTGGTTGAGGGCCTATGCTCCGTTGGGGGATAAAAAGGCAGAAGAAGAAGACTGATTGTCCAGGACATATGTTAACACTGGATGTGTGTAGCAGGCAAGAATTTTTTTTCTAACCTTCCACGACAAAGATATATTGCATCAGATGTTCTTCATTTTATAAAATGCAGTTTTTGCCTGTCCTATTCTGTTTCTTATTTCAGTAACGCATCTTCTATCTGATGTTGTCCATGTGCCCAGATACTTAATTTGCCGTACTTGTCCTAAAATGAAACCATTGACTTTTATTACACATTTAGGAGTAATTATTTTCTTTGATACCACCATTACTTCTGTCTTCCCACTATTCAAACTGAGGCCCATTCTTCCACTTTCGTTTATAAAAAAGATCTAAAAGAAAACTTCCATAATGTCAAATGTGTGCTGACATTTTACTTGACAAAATGTAGTACAGAATAGTAAACATTTAAATACATTTCATGTTTTGCATTCTTCAGTCAATCAGTCTTTGAAAGTATTCTTAGTTTCAGAACAAGTAACTAAACTTGTAAATTGTCACTGACAGCTTAATTAATCCATGAAAGCGGTATTAGCTTCCCACAAACACAAAATCGTTCCATGTTGTCAGCATTAGGGTAGCTTCTTGTCTCACTAAAAGTATTTCCAGCTATACTAAACAGACGTTCACTTGGTACGCTCATCGGTGGTGCACAGAGATAACGCTGGACAATATGAACCAAGGTGGGAAATCTTGAAATGTTTAATTTCTACTAGTCCAGCAACTGGTGTTAGATAACCACTATTCGTATTTTGCCCGACCGCAACTATTCGGCTGAATACGGAATAGTTATTAGGTCCACTATTCAGCCCCGAAGTGAATACAAAGCGAATATTCGGTACAGCCACTAGTCGGAATGTCATCCAGGTTGTGATTCTTTGAGTTTCAGGGCTGGTAAAACCTTTAGGTAGCAGTTCAGAGGGGACAACAAAAAGTCAAAATTATCTTCTTTGGTTTATGGTAACTTTAGAAATGTATTCATTTTCTTAATTTTAATTTCACTAATTGTATAAAACAAGCTTATTGTCTTTTGTAATCTGTCAAAATTTGTTTACAGATTTTGTCAAAATTTGTGACCTACCAGCTGACACTTGTCCTCAAGAGACAGAACATGTCACAAGTGTTACCACAGAGGATGCCAAGGAAATGATAAACATTTTGTGGACATTGAAGACTGCCAAAAGGAATTTATGCAAGGAATTGAAACATCACACTCCAGCACCACTACTGCCATACATAAACAATAAACTTCAACATTGCCAACAGGTAAAGGGAAGCAGAAACTGCATACAGAGTTAGCCATAAAAATGTTTACACAGTAATTGCCCCGCAATGAAATGAGTTCACATTTTTGTAGAGGCTACTTATTTAAAAACATGATAATTACACCATATATTCTACCATATTTAGGTCACATTAAGGTAGCTATGTGTTGTATTCTGGTTGCAAAAAGTCTCAGGAGGTTAATGGGAATCACTTTGAGCACTAATAGTAACTTCAACATCACATGCAACTCGTATGCATCTCTTTGCATCTAAATAAATTGAGTATCAAAATAGCTATTCAGGTTTTGCCTTATCAAAGTCCTATGCAACACACTGCAACCGCTATGAATTCAAAGAATGCAAATATCCTACATGTAGATACATTTCACTGCTGATCCCAGCTTAGCCCCCATGCACCTGGGTGTAATCAGATGGTATGGCCGGCTCACTACACAAAGAGGAAAGGCAAGACGGAACACATAACCAGATTGTGACTTGTACCACCAGAATTGGAACTCTGCGCTGGCTGCTGAATATGAGACGGAGCACACATGGGTATGCCCCGAGTGCTGTGATGTCAATTCTTTACTCAACTCGATTATTCTCAACTCGATTACTGTGTATATTTTTTTGTGCTCACTCTGTAAGTCAACTTGTTCAAATAAATAGTAATCTAAGAGGTCTTTTCATTAGTATATTTTATGTCATGGTTGGGAATACTAATGTGAAACTCTTTGTTTTAGACTAATTATGAGTGATATCTTCAAAACATGACAAACTTATTGTTGGCTCTCATACAAGCTTGTTCATGTTCATCATTTGCTTTCATTAATACACCTCCGCAACCCCTAACATAAGCCTGCTGGCCACTGTACTACCATTACTCACAGTGTTAGCTATGTGTGGGTTTGTGGCCCCTTTTTTGGAAGGTGGGGGGGGGGGGGGGGTGGGAATGGGAGAGAATAGACTTGCTGATCCTTGACAAGAATATCTAACAGGTGACTAATCAAGGATTTTACTGAAATTGGATGTTGGGCTGAGAGTCCTGATATCATAGCCTAGCTGTAAACTACAGCACAGTATGTCAACTGTCTTTTTATGGACAAACACAGAAGATGAAGTAGAGAAATCTATAAAGTAAGACTAATTCATAAAGGTATTTTCTTTCTTTTCCAGTGGCATCTGAGAATACAGCTAAAAGATCCTGCAGGTACAGTGTATTAGAGTGGATGAGTTATTGAGAACTTTAATGTCAGAGACAAAATAAACAAATTAACAGGACACCAAGAGCCTCTCTTGGCAATTGTTAAACATCTCAAGCTAGCTTGGTTTTGGCATGTGGTGAGACATGATTTGATTGCAAAGACTATACTTTAAGGAACACTTGGGGGTAGTCTAAGAAGAGGAGGGTAAAGAAGAACCTAGAATGACAACCTCAAGAAATGGACAGGACTAAGTTATCACACACTTATTCAACAAGCTGAAGACCGAGAAAGATGGCAGGTTTTGTATGTTAGTGCTTCCACTGATACATCTCCGCGACCCTAATGGGTGAAGGACTATGTTTATATATAATTTGTAGTTAAGTCATACAAAGCTCAAATATATAAAACACTAATTTACTTTTTATTTTCAGAATTATGTCTCCAGTCAAGAGAAACTGGTCCATGCTGTGCAGCATTTTCCCAATTTTTCTTTGACGCTCAAACTAGGTCTTGCCAGAACTTTACATATGGTGGATGTCAGGGTAATTTAAACAACTTTGCCACAAAGGAAGCATGTGACAAGAAATGTTATCATCACATTCTGGCAGCCAGGTTGACGTATTGATAACCGGCACAGATAATGAGGTGAATATTTGCCAGTTGAAGCCAGAAAAGGTTTGTGATATTTCAACTACTAACACATGATTGGCTTTGCTGTTTTAGTGACAGGTGAAGATGACTTACTGATTTAAGGTAGACAGCTAATTAAAGTAGAATAGACAGAAATAAGAAAGGACATTCTCTTGGGTTTCTCTTGGATGTCTTCATTTCCTCATTCCCTCTGTTTCCTATTTCATTGTCTGTTTGGTGATTCTCTATTCATTTATTCTCAGAATGTTTCAGTCATAAGATGCATGGCCATGGCCATTGAGTTAACCATATGTGTCGATTCCTCCTCATAAAAAAATGGGTGACACTTCCTGTTTCTGGGGACAGCTTTTATAGAATCTGCTCTCTAGACAGTTTGTTGTTTCCCGCTCTCAAGATTCTGGCTTCCTGTATAGGAAGAACAGAACAGCATGCATAAGGCTGCAAAATATATCAGTCATCTCACTCCCACATAGCACAACCACAATACATGCTACCTGCATACAAAATACAATATATCCTTCATTGTTAACTTTATCAATCTAGGAGTCAAGATTACTAATATTACTTTATCATATACTTTTGAGCTCGAATGGCATTTTCTGTTTTTCACATACACTATGTCATGTCAGCTGATGACAGTCTCGTTAAAAATACTTACAAATGCTAGTTTGTATATTGCTTAGAACTGGTATTGAAGGGGTAAGTATTCATGCATGCTGAATATGTATTTAATCATAGTGCAACAATACAATGGAAACATGTTTCAGAGAATGAGTTTCACTTGAGTAGTAGATGTAGTAGTTTCCACATAAATATGTTCAACCCTCAGCATTATAATAAGAATGTATAGTGTCCATGGACATTTCACTGCATGCTTCTGTTGGTTCAGATATTTTTTAATCATTTATTTCAGTCGTTTACAGTTTTTACATCGTTATTATATCAGACATTATCCTGTTACTTCCTGGGTTATGATTCAGAGAAATGTTATGTTTCAACAACTTTCTGAAAAAACATAAAAGATATGCAACTTGCAAATGGGACTATTTAGATGTTAATTATTGTCTGTAATTGATTTTTACTTGTATAATTGTATACAAGAAATGTTTTTCTAAAATTTTCAGTGAATAGATTCTGAACCACCTACTATACTTAATTTAACCTGTCTACCGGGTGTCCGGTAAGTTGCTATACATAGTGACAATAAACATACCCCTAAAGTCATTACAAGCATAACTCCAGCTGTGCTGATACATGTTCTTCAGCGGTGGAGTTATGAATAAGCAGAGCTGGAGTTATGCTTCTTGTACGGAAAACTTTGGGACACCAAGTACAGTGACTGAATTTGGTACAATACAGACACACTTGCTGTCATTATCCTAATGTATTCATCAAATGTTCTAACAAAGGAAACTGTAGAGGATATAACATCATGTGGTACTACAGTGCTGAGAGGAACTTGTGTTCACGCTTTGTGTACACAGGCTGTGGTGGTAATGGCAACCAGTTTTAACAGGAATGCAATGACGAATGTCTAACGGCAGAAGATACAGATGACAGCGACAATTTGAAACAAACAGATCCACTTGTAGAGACCACAGCATCAACTAGTCTGTATCCATCAAGTCACAGTTGTAAGTTAATTGTCGTATTTCTAATACTTCTGCTCTTGTCTACTCTTCTTCTTCTTTTTTATGTTCATTGTCTGTCAACTCAGGAGAAAATTCATGGTTTTAGTTCTTCTGGACTTGTCTTGTTCCAATACTTAAGTTTTGCATGCACATCTGTTTTACAGATCTAACTTATTTGTATGCAGACTGCTGGTTTCTGGCTTATCTGGCAGATGCATTTCAATCTCTAATTGGAATTATTAGTACATGCCTAGGAGTATGCCTTCATTTACAAGTGGCAGATTAGTTTACATGTGTAAACACTAAGACTGAACCCTGACAGATTTTTTTCTTTCCTGGTAAGATTCCTGATGCCATCACTCTATGTTCTGTAGTTTCCATTCAGCATTCTCTACTCCCTCCTTGTTAACCTGCCTCATGATTGTCCTGGTTTCCCTTTATCTCTGTCATGAATGAGGCTGTGGAAGATAACTCCAAACTCCTCACAGTTTATCTGCTCTTTCATGTCCCAGAATATCACAGTGAGCTGGTATCTACTGCAGGACCAATTCTGTTTCTTTGGAAAGCAAGCCTTTGCTGGTCTTCAGATCTTATACAATTAGTCTTGTTTTCTGCTTGACAGTGCTTGGAGAACAAACAGTGAGTGAGTCACTGAGTGTTACAGTTGTGTACTCTCTGTGTTCTATTAGAGTGTCTGGTTGACATTTTAAGTGAGTGAGTTTGTGTGTTTGTGTATTTATGAGTGGTTTTTTTTTTGTGTATAAATGAGTATGTGTATGTGCGTGTGTGTGTATTTATGAGTGTTTTTTTTTTGTATGAATGAGTATGTGTATGTGTGTGTGTGTGTGTGTGTGTGTGTGGGTGTGTATTATGAATGTGTGTCTGTATGAGCATAAATGTGTATGCATGCATTTATGTGTTTTTAAATGTATAAATTTGGCCTCCACACCTTTGTGGTTTTTACCATACACTCATATTATGTATTTTGTTTCCATGGACATAGCCTGCTTTATTGGTACAAATACACTGGAAGTGTGTTTGAAAGGGCCAAATGTAAGACAGACCTGTGTGCCCAATTTGTAACCCTTTAAAATAAAGATTGTTTATTCTTTCTCTTTCATGCAGTGGAAATGTGGAAATTGTCTGCATCATCTTTACAATGCATTATACAGGCTCATCGAGAAAATTGAAATATTTCTTTTGTCTGCTTTCAGTGTCAACAGTCAGTTCACATAGAGGGACAAGAAGAGATCACCAGCTGGTTCTTCTGAAGCTGGTAGTTAGTGCTGAATTGATGTGTACAATGAGGAATTATGGAGTACTTTGGGATCATAATAGGTAAGAGTCAGCTCCTTTTTTTTTTTTTGATGCTTTTTACGTGATGGTCTTAAGTATGAGTATAATCCTCATCGTAATCATCATCACTAACACCACCACCTTAATCATCATCATCACCAACACCACCACCATAATCATCATCATCACTAACACTACCACCACAATCATCAGCATCATCTTCACTGCCCAAATCATTATCATCACCAGTACCACCACTAACACCACCATATTCATAAGCATCATCATCACCACTAACACCACCATATTCATAAGCATCATCATCACCAACACCACCACCACTACCATCATCATCATCATTAAGGCACAAAGTGGTGGGAGGTGGGTGGGGGGAGAGGTGGGGCAGAGGTGAGATGTGCGCCAATGATGCTGGGAGCTGTAGGCCCCTATTTGAGACATGCTATCAGGTACAAGTCAACGAGTCTAGCATATTGTATTAGGGGTGATACTTACAAGGATTATCTGGTGTGCAAAGATGTGCCGTGAAAAATCATTTAGCTTGCCATGCATCAGTTTATCATTGGTTGGTGCGGACCCAGCTGGCAAGTCCGCCTGTTCGTTTCCTAACACACTTGCACATCCGGGGGGAAGCATAAAAGATTCTAAGTGTCCTAGACCTGTGAATGATGCTTCCCAGTAAGTACTAAGCAGACCTTTCTCCAAATGTTTTCTGAGTCAGTTAAAATCACAACATGTTAGTTAGTTAGTTAGTTAGTTAGTTAGTTAGTTAGTTAGTTAGTTAGTTAGTTAGTTAGGTTATCATCATTGCACTCATTGTCCATAGGTGCTCAGACCCTCCCCTCAGTATGAACCCCATCGTCCGATGGCTAACAGTACCAGTTCTATGTTGATTAACAAGTCTTCTGACGTGTCCGGTGTGCGTCTCGTTTTTTTGCTGTGCCGATCTTAATTCCCAAGTCTGCAATCACAACATGTGTTTGCATGCAGCTGATAAGCTAACATGAGGCCACAGTGACCGCCTCTACCTACATTCTCAAACTAGATGTTGTGACACCATATAACAGCCTTTGCTGAGCTTAAGGACGTCCATTCTCTTTTTTTGTTTCTATAAATTCCCATGCACTTCTTCTGCTCTCAACACAGATCAGTAGGTGTTGATAATCAATTCACCAAAAGGGAAATTATCACAAATTAGCTGTATAGTTTTAGATTCAGCAGAGTCTGCTGGGCAGCCCTTCATTTCTGATCAAATGTGATTTGAACCTACAAAAGTCTGGTTGCTGTTTGGCAACTCCAACCCAGTCATCTCCTCACATATGTTTTAAAAAATGCAGGCATGTTTGATTGCGTCATTCTGCACCATTCTTCGTCTTTTCAGTCAGCGACCCTTAGATATATCTAAAGCTTTGTGCTTTCAGCCTCTATGAAGTGGGACCTCGACCAGCACTTTGAGACAATCTGTAACAGTCAGCATTCAGGTTTATGTTTATTACAAAGTTTTATATATATATATATATAATTGAGAAGGCGTGCCTGTTATAAGAAGTCCAATATTGATTGCAGTATTTGACATAATCTTCTCTTAACTATAGTCTTGGGTTCTCCAACATAGCGGAGTGTGGTCGAGTTGTTGATGTTGTTTTGAGCCCTTGTTGTTTCTTATTTTTACCGGTTTTTCTCCATTTCAAAACCCGTCAGTTACTCGTTAAAAACATGATGACTGTATGTTTCACTGGATAACTGAGGGCAGCCAATATCTGTTATACGCTGTGTAAATATTTGTGTTGGGTGTGTTTACTGCTGAAGTGCAGCGTCACTGCCATCATGGATGCCACAATGACTTTGGTACACACTGTCTGCCATGTGCAAATACAGGAGTCCAAAAATTCTGGCTTTCGCCACAGAGTTTGTGTGATTAAGTTGAGATCCTTCTCGTTAGCTCCCCTGCCGTTAAACAATTATGTACATGGAAAAAAAAGGTGTATGACACAGACCATGCCACAACAATAATCAAAGAGAAAACGAAAATGCACCGGACGGACATGGCTTAATTAAAATAAAGTTGGATAAGATAGCTCAGAAGCATGTCCGCATTCTTTTTCTAGAACTGTGCCAGAGTCAAACAACGACGCATAATGCCTGGAAAACTATTATACAGCATTGATATGGCCGTCCTTGCATGAAACACGCCTTGTTGATAACATACTGAGACTCACAAGGTTTCACACCTTCTACAACAGAGTACACTAGGAACATGCTATCCTCGTCAGAGAAAATACTGAGACACATAAAGTCGATACTGTCTCCAGCTACAGGTTTTTGTGATGCATGCAGCCAGGCCATTCATGCTTGTAAATGTTTATGCATGCTACTCTAAATTAAACACTTAGAAATACAAGTGTCTTCAGGAAACCTCAGGAACTGAAAGAAATTGTGTTTGTTTGTAGGGACTTCAGTGCCAAGCTCCATTTGCATGGCAACATCTGCCTAAGTAAGCAAGGTGGAGACTTAGAGGATTCCATGGTAGGCATAGACCTAGTCTGTCTCAGTGGTGGCAGAACAACCAAGATGGCCCAACTACCATTGGATGGGGAAGGTGTACTTGATTGACACTGTTGTCTTCTGCTCTTCCTCTGTGCTGCAGTTGTTACGTCCTTGGTGACCATGGCAGCAACAACTACCCGTGTGTCATTTTTATGTAAAAACGAGGTCGGTACTCAGCACGAACATAAACCTCTTTAGATACACTTGGGAGATGGATGACATCAGCAACAAAATGAGGAAAACCTTTTTTTTAAAAAAAACCTGCTGGATTAAAAAAAAAGGAGTTGCAACAACCACTGTTGTAGAACGAGAAGTTAAAGTCAACTTGGACACTTAAAAGATGAACTGTCTAGCCCTGGCAAAAAGCACAGAAATCCACTGACTCTCCTCCAGGTCTACTAGAGGAACTCAAGCAGGTTATGCAGACTGTAAATACATCCTTCAAAACAGTTGCTCAATAATTGTTTGGTATGAATGACTAGCTTTAAAAATTTAGAGTCATTTCAAATTTTACTGAAAATCATTTCAAAATTGCATTGTAAATTTAGGTTGGGCTGAGCACTGTATTTCAAGTTATGCTTATTTGCTGAAAATATTATGAGAAATTTAATTAGCAAAGGAGACATGTGAGAACTTTGATCTACTAAAAACTGGAGGTTATCCTATTCCAGAACTCAGATATACAGACGACACAGTTCTTCTTTCCAACAGTGTACAAGGTTTAGAAAAATTATGGTCGTCAAAAAACACAGTGAAGAAGTATTCTGTTTCTGAAAGTTGAAAAAAAAAAAATATATGTCCTCAGTAAATACAGCACAGCCACATATCAATCACAATTGAAAATGAAGAAATAGTAAATGTAACAGATTTTGAATACTTGGACTCTTTAGTGAACAACAGTGGCGACTGCTCAAAAGAAGTCAGATAAAGATTTGCATTGGCAATTCAGAGATTAAGTGAAGAACCTATGGCAAAGCACTACTAAATTGGTTAAAGAAAAAATCTTAAGATCATGTATTTTTCCTGTGGCAACTTACGGTTGTGAGTCTTGGACTCTCACTCAGTCACTGAGGAACAAAATTGGAGATTTTGAATTGAAATGTTATAGAATAATTCTTAGAAAACCATAGATCAAGAAGAGGAAAAACATTGACATTCTGAACGAGTTGAACATCAAGGAGAACTGGCCCATAAACAGCATCCTGTCCTGAAAGTTGAATTATTTTGACCACATCAAGCGTCAGGGTCGGCCTGGAAAAGACGGTGATGGAAGGTGCAGTTTGTGAAAGGCGAGGCAGGGGTCCACCCCACGAAGATGGATAGAAGACATTGAAGATGCATTGGCATTGAAAGCACATGGGGCTGGAAAGCTGGCTAGGGAAAGGGTTACTTTCAGGCATGCCATGAAGAGAGCGACGTTATGTAAAGGACTTGCTGACTGATGATGATGTAAGGACTAAATATAACACTAGACTTCAAGGCTGCTATGACTTATAACGACACAGTAGGATAATGTCAATTTGACATTATGACAGAGGAGGTATCACAGTGGCTAGCACTCTTGCCATGTGTTCGATATGCGATCGAGAATACCTCCCAAACGGTAAAAAGTATTTGGGTCAACTGCGATATGATCAACCTTCAACGTTTAACATTGTGATTGTATGTTTTGTTCAACGTGCATATGCAGTTAAACAAAACACACAAAAAACCATTGCGCAGGGCCAATTACGCTGTGTCACAGGCATGGATGGAAATGACAAATTCTTCTCACATAGACTGGTGTGCGTGGGGTTGTCAAGTGATAGGGATGACTCAACAGTTTTCATTATCGCAGATGATCAACAAGCGTTTAAAATACTGTATATAGACAAGTACTGAAAAAGGTTGAAAATAATATGCTGAGCAAAGTAACTGTAGTGATTTAAAAAAAAAAAAAAAAGAAACAACGAGTTTGAGCCAATCCCAGGTTAAAACTAGAGAATAGTGAGGGAGGGGGGGGGGTGCTGGAACCAGACATGGACAATGAGTAGGACATTAGAACAGAAAATAACTACAAGTGAAATGCTCTGTTCCTGTAAGTTCACTAACTATAAAAGTAGGGACAAGGTTACCAATACCAGCATTAGAGAGAAAGCTGGCATAAGACTGTTTAAATTATACAAAGAAAGAAATGGTTCGGTCACATAATGAGAATGCAGTCAGACTAAACTGAATATATGTTGATGTTATCCTTGTTTCGCTTTGTTTATTCTTACAGCAGTTTATCTGCTGATGTTTTGCACCATCCTGACACTAAATTATCCACTTGCAGGCTTCCCCACACAGGAGAATGTTGCACTGAAGTTCAGATGTAACGTGTATCCAGCAGTAGTCAGTGTTGTACAACCTGCTTGTTTCTAACCTTTGAGTGACAACTGAGACCTTTGCAAACTTCTCTACGTGGAGATAATAGTTTGCTTCTGGATTAAAGGAAGCTCTTCAACAGAAGACAAGTAAAGGAATTATCTCATGTCTTCGGCACATCAGACATTTAGCGGTAGACCTACACTCAATAGACCGTTAATCACTCGAGAGTAATGTGGACAATATAATGCCAGCTGACTTTACTTCCAAGGATAATACCTGGTCCAGTTTTAGGCTAGGTCAACGCAGAGCTAAGGTCAATCCAAAAAAAATAAAATATCGGCCAGTAAGTGGAATTTAAAGGAAGGTTCTTTACACAGCGTCTGATGAAATAAATGCTAAACCTTTTAAGAGCTCATATTATTTTATTTAAGTTGTAACATTCAGTTTCTGTATAGGTACCTGACAAAAACCAAATCAATTAAAAAAAATAAAAAAATATTTCAAACAAGAGTCCTAATATCCCTTAAATTAAAATTACAGATGAGTCGAACTGTAAAGACAATTTCACAACTCGTAGATTTTTACGCGTCTCCCTATTCTGCGTCATTTTAAAAAAAAAAACCAGAAAAAAACAATCACAACTGATAATGATCGCTTTGTTTCTTTCCTTCCTAAAAAAAAGCTCAACCACAATCCTCTTGAAAACTGTGTAATATTGCAGTCATATGTATGAGCTTCTGAAAAGAGTTCTACCCGCATTATAAACACACATGCTATCTTGGTAGATATGAAAATAATTTGTTTAGTGCAGCTTATGTTTTTCGCTTCAGTGTTTTGCTCATTTACATATTTTATTGTTATATGCGGTTTGTCGTCGGCAAAAACTATAGGCCAGCAGGTTTGCTGCTTGTTTACCAGCGACAGTTTTCCCATCATCTTTAATGACTGTTTTGGCATGGCCAATATGTCTCTCCTCATTTAGACTTCTTACAAGGTGTTATTTATGTTTACTGTCGTTTTCCTGCCATACTTTCCCTGATGCATTAGGTTTTTCTCTTCGACAAGTAGCCAGATTTTTGTTGTGTTCTAGTACATTTAGGTCAGGGGAATCTTATTGCATTGATATTATTGCTTCTGTGCTTTTTTTGTTCTTGTTTTGTTCAGCTGTATTATTTCTTGGATCCAGAAGGGTTTATTGTTTTTGCCTTCAATTACGGGAGAATAATTTGTATGCTGCCACATGTATGATACAGATATGAGTTATAGTCTCCCTATCCATGTCCTGTTTCGTCCAAACACTGCCCGCCAGATATTAGATGTGGTGGGAGTTTCCTTCTCCATCTTTGATTATACAGGTTGGGCTGCCAGGGTGGGGATCGGTAGGCCATGACCCTCTCCAGTGAGGGTCATAGGATTGATGCCGTTAGCTTGGCCTGACATCACTACCCCTCGCTAACGATACATCCCGTTTTAGCTCTGTCAGTATTCTGCAAAAATTTTCTAGAAATACAAACTAAAAAGGAATACTAGAGAAAAACACATTTTATTAATAGTTAATTCGTCTGGCTAAATATTTGATCATCGTCATCATCATCGGCATCATTAGTTGCCATATCTGCAGTTCAACATTGTGGGGAGCAACAGTTTGCAATCCATTGCTTGATGGGCAGCAATGACTACTGTCATTCAGTGTCGATATAAAAGCACTCTAATGTCATCAATCCATATTCTCTTTGGACGTCGTCTTGCTTTCTATTCAGACCCTCTCATGTGTAGCGCCTGCATTGGTAACTGTTCTGTCTGTATTTTTACTAAATGGCCAAACCATTTGAACTTCTGTTTCTCAATAAAATTGCTGCACAACGTTGTTCCTACAGTCTGTCTGATAATATCATTTCCAATTTGTCTCAGATGGTTAAGTTGGTGGTTTTTCTCATGCATCTAATTTCACCGGTGTTAATTGTACGTAGGTTAGTCTTTGATAATGTCCAAGTCTGACACTGGTAGCACAGTGTTGGTATGAATACGCTGTTTATAATCTGTTTCTTTGAGCTCATACTTATGTTTGGAAGTTTTAATAACGGTGCCAACTGGTACATAACTGCACTGGCTCGTTGTTATCTTGTTTCTATTTCTCTATCTATTCTTCCATCCTCCAAGAACATACTTAATAGATATCTAAATTCTGTAACTTGCTTTAGACATACCATTCATCAAGATATGTAGCAGTCGATTATCTTAAATAATCTCCTTAAAATGTACACATTTCTTACTAAAAAGTATTAACAATAAATTTTAGAATTTTCCTAAGAGGGGTTAGGGTGGGCTGGGGTGGGGGGAGAGGGGGGGGGGGTAAAGGGGGCAACTGACTTGCTTAGGATATCCTATTTACAAAATATTATGAACAAATTAGAAAGAACAACATAGAAGAGTACAAAAGAAACTACTTAAGTTTTAGCTGGTGAATATCCAATATGTATCCAAATAGTCATGTGACAATTAGTGAGTGAAATTAGCAAGCTTTCTTTTCTTGGATGATTTATCCGGCAGAGATGTATCGTTTTGCATTTTCTTTTTTCCATAAAGTGCTAAAGATGGCAGCGTTTTGGCAGCAATGTTTACCTTAGAACAACCCACATCACAGACACCATCTATTTAATCATTTAAATTTACCTGTAAACTGCATGAAACCATATGCAGAAGCATTTTTGTTGTTCTTGTGATGTTTGCTGGCTTGAAATGTTGTTTCCAACTCAGCTTATGTAAGTTGTAGAGGACGTACTTAGCAGTATTCTTCTTATCCACTCAGGATATTCATAATATTCTTCTTATCCACCCTAAAAGGTTAAAGTCGAGAGGATCGACTTCATTGGCGTGGACAAAGGTCCTTTATTTAATCACTTAAAGAAAACATTACAAACTCTCGTTATCTAAAGCCTGCACAGAATATCATCATCATTATCATGTAGCAGGTCCTTTGCAGAACATCGCTCTCATCGCTGTTTGCCTGAAAGAAATTAGGTCTCTCGCCAGCTCTCCCACCTCATGTACTTTCAAACTCAAGGAGTCACTTATATCATGTGCCCATCTTCGTGATGGTCGGCCCCTGCCCCTCCTTCCTGGTACCATGCCTTTTGCTATTATTTTTTTCCAATCCGTCATGGTGCTTGATATGACCAAAATAGTTCAGCTTCCGAGACAGGATGCTGTTTATTAGATAATCTTCCTTGATGTTCAGATCTGTCAAGATGTCAGTATTTCTCTTCTTTGTCCAAGATATTCTGAGAATCCTTTTATAGCATTTCAACTCAAAAGCCCCTATTCTCTTTTTTAAGGATTGGGAGATAGTCCACGACTCACACCCGTACGTTGCTACAGGGAAGATGTATGCTCCTAAAATTATAATTTTGATTTCCTTGCTGGTGCTTAACCATAGACTTATTTGTGTGTTTGATCTTTGCATTGCTATGGCCATCTTTCTTTTAATTTCGGTCAAACAGTCTCCATTGCTATTTATTATAGAGCCTAGATATTCACATAATATAGTATATTAAAATGTATAATGTAGATTTATGTGAGATATCAAATGCTACTTGTTTTAAGTAATATCATTTAAGAATTGAATGAGTTAATGTAACGCCTGCTTGGTACTTAACATTTTGAGTCTCAAGGAACGCACTATACAATCACAGGTTACTGACTAGAAGCCCAATGAACGCATGATACGCTGATTTTAGTCTCTTTTGACTACCCCTTGGGCCTGTGATGCTAAACCCACTGGGACTCAAAGAGTTAAAGAGCTGAAGAAAACAACAATATGCTACATGTTTTAGTTGCTGTATCTCTACATATCATTCTTTTCTATTACAGAGCTAGTCTCATGTCAGGAAACATGCTGAGAATACAAAGCTGCTGCAGCCGAAACATGTAAAACATTGAATAATTTACGTTTTGAGTTTCACCTACATGGCTGTATTCTAATACAGTTCAGCATGAAAACAAATACTGTGTTGCCTGTATTATATCCGTACCATTATAGTTACCATCTTCGTCATTGTACATTTAATGCATAGAAGTTTTTATATGGGTCAATAAGTAAACAAGTAAAGTTCTCTTTTCACGCCTTTCGGAGCATCGGGCATATGGGCAGAGCGTCCCATATTTTTACAGACCATCGGCACTCTGTGGGTAATGTGGTCAGCATTACGCCGGCTGTCTACTTTCCCAGGACAGCCCATCCTGGTACCCATTTTAGACTGGGTCGACCTGCGACGTCCCATACCACGACAAAAATCCACGCAGCCTGCAGTGGGTTTCGATCGCGGTATGCTGGCTTACGAATCGGACTAGCAACGCCTTAGCCACGGACGCCGCTATATAGGTCAATACCAGATCATAAAAAGAAAAGATTAAATTAATGAGTAGATGCAGGAAACCCAACGCAATGGCCCACTACATACTTGAATGTGAGAAATTTAGTGTACAGAGGCGACAACTACAGACATATTTCAACTGCCAGAGTAGACAGATGTCCCTCTTCGAATGTCTGAGTGTAAACAGCGACTTAAACCTCCAGAAACTGCTCAAGCAATTTATTGGCCGAACGGCTTTAACAAAACCAAAAGCAAACACAGACCCAGACACAGAACCGGGAATGACCCAACCGACGTGACCCTGCGACAAACATCACAACCTACCACCTGCGGAAGGACGAGGGCAAGCACAACAGTCGCAAGCCAGCAACACAGAAACCGTCAGAACCTAATTTCTACCTACATCTTCCGACCTCACTGTAAGTCCTAAACAGCATTTCAGCTATTCATTCTGATCTTCCCTATAATAATGCCCTTTACTTCTCAAATAATGACTTGGAGGGAGAAAACCTGCTTTACAAAAATTAAAAGAAAAAATGAAAGCCAAAAAAAAAAAATGGGTACTATCAGCTCACGCTCATTGTATGATGCGAAAAAAGAAAAGCTCAAAAAGACATGAAATATGGGACCCTGAAAAAAACCTTGTTTTGAGTGGCTCAGTGACAGCTACAATTTGTTTCGAGGCGGTGTACCTGGTGGATGCCCTGATTCCGGAAACAACAGCGTGCTTGAAGGAATGCGACTAAACAAATCGTTATCACGCGCAGCAAATGAATGAAGTCAGGATAAAGCTGCTGCTCATTCTAGGAGCTGGCTGAAATTGACAGGATTTTTTTCTTCATACGATATCCAGATCTAGTAGATCAAAAATCTGTAACACTGTTCTCAGGGCATTCCCATAATGTTCCGCCCCCCTCCTCGGTAGCCAATAAGGAGTTTCTAAAATGGTGGTGCCAGTTACAATCTGTCACCCTGTGTACAAAATCGTCTAGACCAACGGTTCTCAAACTAACTGTCGCGATCCTTTTTACAAGGGTCGCTTAAGACCATTGAAAAACATATATTTATTCAAGCTATGAAGAAGCAACGATATTAATTTATGGTTGTGGATTGCCACAACATAAGGAACACTGTATTAAAGGGTCGCGACGTCAGGAGGGTTGAAAACCATTGGTTCTGCAGTGGGTGGACCATTATTAAATAGGAAATACTTAATGACCGTTGTGTTCAGTTTGCTGTCCTACTGGCTCTGCACCGCGGCGCCTATGCCCTACAGGGCACCGACACGTACGAACAGTTTAGGGTCTAAATCTGATGAGACTGACTTTGTCACCCGTCGCTCAGCTTATTCGCCTTGCAGATGATGTACCGCATCTTCCGAGGGCGAGGACGCAGCCCCGCGCTGCACACTGAACGAACGAGAGAGCATCCGCTTCGTGATGCGCGATATCGATGGATGGAGAAGACAAGTGCGCGTTTATAGATGCCAAAGCCGTCTCGTCTGTTGCCCATCGGTCGGGCTACAATAAAGTGTCGCATAGCGGCACCATCACCGGAAAATTCCCATGCCGCAGCCTACAACGTCTGCAATTTCAAGCTGCCTTTCTGTGTTCACAGACTGAAATAGTCCACACAATCTGAACTGTGACGATCACTTAAACACGCAGGCCCTGATCGCCTAAGATGGGACATTTTCAAAGAGTCTCAGAAATTTGAAGATGGTGACATCTGCGCACGATAATTACGGTTCGTTGAAATTCTAGTTTCTAAACAGGATACCGCCATCCTGTATGGCCTCAAGGTGAAAGGTCCCAGCTGACGCGGTGCAATGGTATCTATTCTAAATAGCAAGTACACGCATAATTCCGGTGTCGTTCCAGTTTTTCCCCATCACTGTAATCTGTATCTGGAACCGCTCACCTCGCTTTGAAGTCATAGTCACTGAATGTTTGTCTAGTTTCCTGGAGATAGGATTTCAATGTTGAATGTTGAATTAGGAATTGACATCACATCACTCAGGACTCCCCTATAAGCGCTTCGTCCCAATCTTCAGCAGCAAGCGAAGAGTTAAAATTCCAATGGTACCATTTACTGTCTGATTGTATAAGGAGATAGATTTTCAAAGACTCAAAAAGAAACATAATTTTAGTTTTTTTAATTTATATTTAATTAAAGTAAACGTAAATTATCACTTTATTTATGGCAATTCACTTCACAAATAAATATTATCATAGGACCCCTTTGCACTTACCCCCCCCCCCACTCACCTCCCACCACACCCATCCCTGGGCAATCCCCCAGCGAGCTCTTGTGAAAAGATTTCTCTGTCCTCTTGCACTGCAAACTGGGCGATTAACAGCCACTGCATGAAAGAGTCACAGTTCAAATGAGAATTCCTCCAGATACAAATCCAAGAAACCTGGTTCTATCATATGACACAGTTATATTAGGGAAATAGACAGCTACACAGAAACCTGGTTCTATCATATGACACAGTTATATTAGGGAAATAGACAGCTACTCAGAAACCTGTAGGCTTGAGAACCATGTCTGTGCGTTCTTTGGCCGAGGTTTCTGACCACCAACTGACCTTTCCATGCCCTAGGACGCAACTGTCGGTTTGTGTGCAACCAACCACTTCCTTTAATTTCAGTGCTTCCTGAGCAGATTCTATCGCATCTAAGACTTCCCATTTCGTTCCTGTATTTAGAACGTGCTGGACAGCTGTCACTGTGGGGTCTAAAGGCTCGAGCAGCACCATCGCGAGTCTTACCTTCTGGACTCAGGTGCCTACATATTGAAAACGGGGATCGTCACGTGCCAGAAGCCTGGGCTCCACAATAGACAGATTATGTATGACAATAAATGGAAAGCGGTGATTGGGTCGCTTGAAAATATCGATTGTTGTGAAGAGGTGCAAGCTTCCTTATTCCGCTGACTCCCGAGTTTGTAGCCTATCAGAGGGGGAAGAAAGCGAGGATTCACTGCTGCAGTATGCTGCTGGCGCATTTTCATTGATTAAGGATCTCAGTGGCGAAGGGGCCAAGCCGTTTGAATGGTGCTCTGGGGGTCGCGGGTTCGTTTCACAGCTATTTCTTTCTGTTTGTGCGTGCAACCGACAGAGAGTTGCGTGGGGCGGCCTACAACCCATGCAACTTGAGGGCGCCATTACAACATCAAGCCGGAAGAAGTTGTGGTGGCGACAGATTATGAATTTGAGGTCGATCTTGATTACAAATATTGATTTGCGCCGCACCGCCGTTACCAACCGCACGCACCGGTCCATGGCTCTTACTGAGCAGTGGCTCAGTGACCGCATGCATGAGCTAGATCAGTGGTCTATCTGGGAACCCGCTCCAGCTGTTCAGGGGGATGGGTCGGGGGGGGGGGGGAGGGTGTTAAAAGGTTCTAAGGACGGCTCAAGCAACTTATAAATAATCTGTTTGACTAAAATTGCATTCAGTTTAACTATGAAAAAATTGGTTTTAAATTTTTGTGTGTTTTAAACAGCTGGTTAAACCTGCCTGCGCGACGACTAAGTGACGAGCTCCTTGTGGTCCGTGTGGGTTCACGCCCAGGGGTAGGCTGAAAAGCCATATTTCTCCCAGATATACGGTTTCTATAATGGAATCAAAGCCAAAGGGTTGCGATATCCATAGTATGTATGTATGTTGTACCCCACAGGACATCACAAAAAGAGATAAACACCCATTGACACAAAGTACCACCATGCGGATGATGATCATCTGTGGAGATGTCCCTGAAACCCCCTCAGCCGTTAGGCCATATGTATAGCCCGACTATATTTAAGGCCCCGGCTAATACCAGGGTGAAGTTTTAAATAACTAAAACTCTTATACGATAGAAATCCATAGTACCGAGCCAAACGGTTAACAACTTATGGTTTTTTTGGATATTTACCTATGAAACAAAAAAACCAGTGTGGTCTTTGTTTTTAGCAGCTGTTCGTACATCTAAACAAAATCTTGTAAATATGGTAACACGTGCATTTAGTTAGAGAGTTATTATTTCTTCTATTTTCGAACATATTTTTTTGGGCAGAAAAGGATGGGGGGGGGGGGGGTCCCTTGCCCTATTCTCATGAGGACACAGCCTAAAAAAGTTGGATAATACTGATTTAGGTTATCTGGGGGAGGGGGGGGGGGCGGACACACACCCACACTCCACAAATGGTGCAGCACATTGTGTAGAGCCTCAGCATGACGCTATATCGCAACATATGGATGTGGCTGGTCAAACTTCGTTGTGGCTCTTTAGTTTAGGCCCGGCACTGTCTGGACTTCTGGTGATTCGCAACTATCTGGGGTCCCAATATTAACCTTACTGTTGAACGGTGTTTCTGGGATTTGTATCTGGGGGAATTCCTATACGAATAGTGACTCATGGTGTTACTGGTTGTTAATCACTGAGTGTGTGGTTCTAGCAAAGCTCAGCTGTACTCACTCAGCCGCAGGACGTGGATCAGGTCTTGCATTGAGAAGAACGCCTCTCTGTTTCTGGAATGCAGCCACATCACACTTTGATAAAAGCTTCTTCAAGCTGGCCAATAATTCCATAATCTGAGAAGCCATGCAGCAGGAGCGCCCTCACATAGACAATGGTTTAAAATGTGCAATAATTATTAGTAATATTGTTACTGACAATAGATGCTGACACATTAGTATAGTACTATTTTAGAAATTATATGAAATTCATAAGCAAATACTTAAAAATAAAAAGTCTATACATAATTGGGGGAGGGGGGGGGGCACTTAAACCATTGCATGCTTTAAATTGCAAAAGCCAGTTGTCAAAAGGGTTCAACCCCTACTACATCTCTTCCACCAACTCTCTGAAAATTTATTGCCACCCCTCACCCCTCCTCCCCCCACAATAATATTGGGACGTCCCAAGGTCCTTGAGACACAATAAGGTTCCTTGCCTCTGCAGTGGAATTCGCTAAATTGAAAACGAAGGCAGTGCGAGAAGGTTCTTGACAACCATATGTCAAGGCATGCAAGGGTGTCAACACGCAGTTGCTAATCGTAGATTGTGGAGGAGCATGACCGTCAACTAAAGTCGGCAATGCACTTGATGATGCTGTATATATTATTAGGTCCTTGCTAATTCATCAAGGATATCCGCTGCTCTCAGTTCTTTCCTTTCCGTTCACGAGTTCCAGTCAGTTTGTAGCCCTTTGAGCATTATGATGAGGCGATGACCTCGACTGATCAGTTTGTTCATTGTAGGAAGCTACTTAAAGGTTTACCATACCATTCTGAGATGAAAGGATCAGCAAGGTTATTCACATTCCCCATTCAACCTCCAAAGACATTGATTATAATTAGGGCGGTCCTGTGTGGGTATAGACAATGATGGCCTCGGAGGTAGATATGTGTTTTGCTAGGGGGGGGGGGGCGTCTCCTTCAATCAGCATCCTTGAAGCCGGAGCTTTAGGTTGTAATTATGACTAAGTTATGTGCGCCACTTAAAATGGCTTACTACTGCACGCCACCAAGAGTCCTGAAAAAGACTCATGCAGTGTTAACGGGATCAAAGGAAACAGACCAAAATACTGTCTCGAAAGGCAAGGAAGTCGTCTACCGGCCAGCCAATGGGCGACCCGGGCGCTGGTGATGGAGATTCGCTCTGGATTGATTTTGTTCCTGTTCTGGCAAGCGGTGCGAGCACAGAGAAAACATGGGTGCTCTTTCTTTCTTCTTTCTTCTGCCTTTCTATCCCCCAATGGAGCATAGGCCCTCAACCAACTCACGCCAAGTCGTTCTATCCTTCGCCATTGCTTGGAGCTCTCCCCATGTCCTTCCAATCTTTCTAACTTCATTTTCCGGCTCTCTTCTCCGTGTGTTTTCTGACCTTCTTGTATTCCTATGCCCCTGTGGGTTCCAATGCAAATACATTCTACTTATGCTGTTTTCCTGTTCTCAGTGTGTGCCCTATCCAACGCCAGCGTCTTTTCCTCACCTCTTGGTCCATTGGAGCCTGTTTAGTTCTCTCCCAAAGTTCTACATTAGTTATTCTATCATACCATTTAATTCCCTTTATTCTGCGTAGGCACCAGTTAATGAATGTCTGTAATTTATTAGTAATTGCCTTGGTTGTTCTCCATGTTTCCGCCCCATACAAAAGTACTGATTTGAAATAAGAATAATTTTTTTTTTTTTTTTTTTTTAGTTTAGTATTTCTTTTAATTTCTTTTGACCTCCACAAATTCCCTAGTGCTATAAATGCCCCTTTTGCCTTTTGTATTCTTTTTCTTTGTTTAAATATCTCTATCAGTTCCTTCATCTTTATCTACATTACTGCTCAAATAGGTGTACGACTCCACGTCTTGGAGTGGGGTGCCATTAAGAGAAACAACATTACTATTTGCTTGATTTATTCTCATTATCTTTGTCTTTCCTTTATGGAGTTTCAGACCAAGCTGCTGTGACCTCGCATCAAGTATATATAATTTATCTTGCATCTGATTCCGTGAATGTGACAGAAGAGCAATATCATCAGCCAAGTCCGGATCATCAAGCTGTTCTGTAGCTGTCCACTGAATTCCATTCTCAGTGTTAGCAGTTACTGTTTTCATAGTCCAGTCTATAGCCAGTAAAAATAAGAGAGGCGACAAAAGACATCCATGTCGCACACCTGTTTTTATTTCAAATGCACCTGTTAGCTTTCCCTCATGAAGAACACGACATTTCATGTCTTTATATGGTGCATTTACTAAGTTGATAATTTTATGTGGGATTCCATAGTGCCCCATCAATTTCCAGAGATATTCTCTATCAATGCCGTCGAATGCTTTTTCATAGTCTATAAATCCAATGTACAGTGGTGAGTTCAGTTCAATGTTTTGCTCTATTATAATACGTAATGTGGCTATCTGGTCAGTACAGGATCTGTTTGACCGAAAACCTGCCTGCTCATCTCTTAGCTTTTTATCAATAGCATCTTTAAACCTTTTCCCAAAAAAAATTCTGATTAATATTTTTTCCAGGAACTGACAGCAACATAATTCCTCTATAGTTTTCACACCCCTGTAGATCACCTTTTTTGGGCAGTTTCACAAGATATCCTTCTCTCCAGTCTGCTGGTATTTCTCGGTCTCCCAGACTTTGCTGAATAATCTATGTAGCAATTCTATGGACTGCTCAGGGTGGTGGATACATCTACCCCCTTTTTCACCTGTACATTTTTTTTTAATTGAAAGAGAGAGAGAGGGGACTGTTCAGCAGTGAGCTTAAGTAAAACAGTTTAAGCATAATATCATCAGTATAGCTATAATCATCATAGTTATCATCCTATGAATGAAAATAAACGTAAAAATTTATCTTCCAAAAAAATATTTTTTATGGAATGTTTCAACAGATACTTAAAAAGGTAACTTCTGTACACGTAATGGTAGCCTCTTTGTCCAGTTGAGATTTCAAAAATGACCTTGGCTCTCAGGTCGACCAAGTCTTAAATGGGTACAAGGTTCAATATTGTGAAGTAAAGGCGGCTGGTGTGGTGCTGACCTCTTCACCCACGGAATGTCGATGGGTCTATAAAATATAGGTCTAGCCCTATATGCCTAGTACGCCTGAAGGTGTGGAAAGCGTCCGTTAAAGATTTTTTGTGTGTGGGTTAAATTGTCCCCTCACACTTTATCCAGACGTTGTGGGGGAAGGGGCTGTCTGAGCTACAATTTCCATCAAAAGAGGTTTTCATGGCATTTATCACACTTTGTATGGCCTCTCATTGTCCCGAGATGCTTACGCGAATACTTTTTATTGTGTCCTTCACATTCAAAATGAAAACATGGATCAGCATATATCGTTTAGAGTTGAAAAGTTGCATGACTAAGCATTAAGGAGTAGCCCTTTTTTTCTTTCTAGCGGTCCGCAGTGGTGGCACCTTTTAAGAGGCGTGGTCTCAAGGCGTGCTGTCTGCCTCGAGTGCTGGAGTCCCGGGTTCAGGCTTCGGTGAAGGCTAGGATTTTTTTTTTTTTTACGTGGACTTCAGTAACTTTCTTTGGTCTCTGGGACGCCCGTGTGTATTTCCTGCACACATGAAAATTTGATTGGCAGTTGGAAATAGAAAAGAGTAGCCAAATTGCGCTCTATGGGCTAAATGTGGAGTTAAAAACTTACCCAAAGTATTGTAGGATCCTTGCTGGTTCAACAGAGTTCGTGCGCTGAGGTGAGCTGCTTCAATCTCAGGCTTGAGTCAGAAGTAGAACGGAGCACTTATGGGTTACACCCGTGTGCCTTGATGTTCATCCGTTGAATAAACCAATAAACCAATAAAGGCCTCATTTTTTTCGGCTCTACTATAAAAGACACTTTGTAGTGAGTACCAGTAGTCGATTTGTACACTTTATTGTGAATACCAGAACCAGTTTATTTTTCTGGTTGGGAGTATGTGTGGTTCAGCAGTGAGGAGTATGTGTGGTTCAGTAGTGAGGAGTATGTGTGGTTCAGTAGTGAGGAGTAGGTGCGGTTCAGTAGTGAGGAGTATGTGTGGTTCAGTAGTGAGGAGTATGTGTGGTTCAGTAGTGAGGAGTAGGTGTGGTTCAGCAGTGAGGAGTAGGTGTTGTTTAGAAGTGAGGAGTGTGTGTGGTTCAGCAGTGAGGAGAGTGTGTGTTTCAGCAGTGAGGAGTATGTCTGATTCAGCAGTGAGGAGTATGTGTGATTCAGCAGTGAGGAGTATGTGTGATTCAGCAGTGAGGAGTATGTGTGATTCAGCAGTGAGGAGTATGTGTGATTCAGCAGTGAGGAGTATGTGTGGTTCAGCAGTGAGGTTTTTGTGTGGTTCAGCAGTGAGGAGTGTGTGTGATTCAGCAGTGAGGAGTGTGTGTGGTTCAGCAGTGAGGAGTGTGTGTGATTCAGCAGTGAGGAGTGTGTGTGGTTCAGCAGTAAGGAGTGTGTGTGGTTCAGCAGTGAGGAGTGTGTGTGGTTCAGCAGTGAGGAGTGTGTGTGGTTCAGCGGTGAGGAGTATGTGTGATTCAGCAGTGAGGAGTATGTGTGATTCAGCAGTGAGGAGTATGTGTGATTCAGCAGTGAGGAGTATTTGTGGTTCAGCAGTGAGGTGTATGTGTGGTTCAGCAGTGAGGAGTATGTGTGATTCAGCAGTGAGGAGTATTTGTGGTTCAGCAGTGAGGTGTATGTGTGGTTCAGCAGTGAGGAGTATGTGTGGTTCAGCAGTGAGGAGTATGTGTGATTCAGCAGTGAGGAGTATGTGTGGTTCAGCAGTGAGGAGTACGTGTGATTCAGCAGTGAGGAGTATGTGTGATTCAGCAGTGAGGAGTATGTGTGGGTCAGCAGTGAGGAGTATGTGTGGTTCAGCAGTGAGGAGTATGTGTGGTTCAGCAGTGAGGAGTATGTGTGGTGCAACAGTGAGGAGTATGTGTGGTTCAGCAGTGAGGAGTATATTAGAAGTGAGGAAGATGTTTAGTGTCAGCAGTGATGTGTATGTGTGGTTTAGCATTAGAGATTATGCGTGGTTCATCAATGATGATCATGTATGTTTTAGAAGTGAGGAAGATGTTAAGTTTCAGCAACAAGCAGTTTGTATAGTTCAGCAATGAGGATCAGGCATAATCAAGAAGTGACGAAGATGTTAAGTTTCAGCAGTGACGACTAATCCATTCAGTAGTGTGTAGTGTCTATCTATGTGTGTGTGTAGGGGGAGAGGGGAGATGGGTTGATGAACACACACAATGACAATTACGGCTATCTAAGCTGTAATCTAGAAAAAAAAAGAGGCGGGCTTCCATTTCTCTCCTGGATCAATGAGTCAGGTATCTTCTCTTAAATTATGGTCGCCTCCTTTAACCTTTGAACTCTCCCTTTCTTTCACATCTCTCTCACTCTTGTCACGGGTTCTTTGTGGATATATGCTAATGTGATGGGCGTGAGTTTGAATCCCAACACTCCACCTCCACATGAGAAAATGGACTGAGTTAGTGACGTGCAACACCAGCAGGACAGCACAACAAGTGATTAACATACGGTGACACAAAATGTCATAACTGCCTGTCGGCATAATTTAATGATGACAAATGCATTGATGCTAGTCCTTCAGATCAGATAATCCCAATCAGCATAAAAAGACATCTTTTTCAAAGCATATATATTCCAACTCTGTGCTACCAGTGCCAGACATGGTCACTCAACAAACCATAAAAGAAAATTAGTAACCATGGAAATGAGATGTCTGAGAAGGGCTGTAGGAGTGACCATAAGAGATAAGATCAGGAATAAGATCATAAGAGACAAAGTCTGCACAGAACCAATTCTAAATTACATACGAAGACAGCAGCAAGTGAAATGGTTTGCCCACTTAGAGAGAATGCCTTGTGACACCATACCATACAAAGCATACATGGAAAGGGAAGAAGGACGTAGAGCACGAGGTAGACCAAGAACAAAATGGAAGGATAACATCAGAGAACTCTACAACAGCACGATGTGCCTATGGTCGAGGCGGCCAGAAGAGCGAGAAACAGAACCTTATATCTCCCTCGACACCCACAGCGGTAAAAGAGGAAGTGAAGAAGAAGAGAAGAAGAAGAAGCTAGTCCTTCTGAGATTCCTCTTATGTCTGTTGCTGAAGTATATAAATACCTCACCAACCTCAAGCAGACAAACTCATCTGACGTGGATGGTGTCAGCAATCGAATTTTTCGATGTGCTGCACCAGTGATAAGCGATTCTCTAACTTTCACATATAATGAGTGTCTTGTCAAGAACTACTTTCCTTCCGCTTATAAAGTTGCAAAAGTTTATCTTCTGTATAAACCTAGCTCAGCTGATAAAAGTTCTGTGGGTAACTATAGACCAATTTCTTTACTATCACCACTATCAAAACTATTAGAGAAACACATATAAAATAACATTTCAACATGTAAATAACAATAATCTAATCTTCGATAGTCAGTCACGGTTAAGGCCTAAAAACTCTTGTCATACGGCTTTGATAAAAATGATAGACAACTGGCACGTTAACATCAACAATGGCAATATGTGTGGAGCAGTTTTTGTTGATTTTGAGAAAGCATTTGATATAGCTGATCTTGATATTTTAATTAACAAATTGATTACCTTAAAAACTAAAAACAATTTAATAAAATTAATAAAGTCATTCTTTTCTGATCGACAAGTATTTCCTTTGAGAACTGCATTTTAGATTCCACACAGCTAAAT
This sequence comes from Candidula unifasciata, assembly GCA_905116865.2. NCBI lineage: Eukaryota > Metazoa > Mollusca > Gastropoda > Stylommatophora > Geomitridae > Candidula > Candidula unifasciata. The sequence goes on from CAJHNH020000754.1 coordinate 108,670, forward strand.
ATTGGCGTTCCTCGGGGTTCAATACTAGGACCATTGCTTTTTGCCACATGTAATAATGACCTTCCGTTACATGTTAGCATACCATGTGACCTATAGGCATATGACTTTGCTATATACACTAATCATGAGAGCTATGATGAGTTATGACGTTCATTACAGATTGAACTAGATAAGCTTATGGAGTAATGCTAATCGCATGCAAATTAACACAGCTAAAACTAAATCTATAGCAACCAGACAAAAGTTACAGACATTAGATTTAAACAGGCCTCCGCTTGAGCTCTGTGTTGACAAATTAGCTATTAGTAATGGTAATGAACACAAAACATTAGGTGTTATAATTGATAGCAGTTTAACTTGGTGTTCTCACGTTCATGCCGTAACCAAGAAAGTAGCACACAATGTTTATTAATTAGCCAAAATTCAGAACTTTCTGGATCAGAGTACAAGAAAAATATTGTATGTCTCCTACATTCAAGCCGATATCGACTATTGTTCCACGGTTTCGGATGGTTGCTCCAAATCTATCTTAAAGCGACTGTGTTCTCTACAAAATCGCTCCTTCCACCTATTTTAAAGCCAGTCTTTAGCCATTTGAGAGTTCTCCCATTTAATAAACGATTAATTTTTAGTAAAGCCAAATTCATTCATAAAGTTTTAGCTCAGAACATTGCAGATGATCTTTTCCGGTTGATTCAATCCAACCTCAAGAACAGCAAACAGCTAAATTTATTGCATTTGCCGAAGCCTAGAATAGATCTATATAAAACAAGTTTGTCATATTCTGCTGCTCATTTAAGGAATCACCTTCCACATGATCTGAAAAATACGAGTATGTACACACTTAACAGCAGCCTTTTAAAGTCATGCTTACTAGTGATTATATGCCACCATAGATGTAGGTAATAATTCACATGCATAATCATTTTATTTATATGTATTATGTGGGTGTGTGTGTGTGTGTGTGATTGTTTGTGTGTGTGTGTATGTGGATATATGTATATATTTTTAGGTTTGCCAGTATGTGAGTATTTTTATGTATGTATGTTGTAAGCATATGTGTGTATATATGTGGGTGTATGTGTGATTGTGTATGAGTGTATGTGGGATTTTGGGTGTGTGTGTGTGTGTGTATTATGTGTACAGGTATGTATGTATGGATGTATGCAGGCATATGTAAATGGGTGTCTGTATGTGTGATTGTATGTGTGTATGCATGCATGTGTGTGTATGTATGTTATGTGTGTAAGTATTTGAGTGTATGTATGGATCTTTGTATGCATGCATGTATGTGTATGTATGTATGTATGTATCCTGCATGTGTGTGTGCATGTAAGTCTATGCAGGTAGGTGTGCATGTTTTATGTTAATGTGTGTGTATGTATGTGTGTTGATGTATGTATGGATGTATGTTTGTAGGATGTATGTTTGTATTATGAATGCATGTAGGTGTAGCTTATGTATGTGTGTATACATGTGGATGTATGTAATGTGTGTATATGTTTGTAGGTGCGTGTATGAATGAGAATGTATGTACATGTAGCTGTGTAACTATGTGGGTGAATGTGTGTGTATTTATGTATATATGTGGATGTATGCAAAAATGTGTAGCTGTTTAAGTATGTGGGTATATGTGTGTGTATTTATGTATGTATGTGAATGTATGTAGATATATGTAGCTGTGTAGGTATGTGGGTATTATTATGGTTGTGTATGAATGTATAAAAGTATATATGTGGGTGTATGTATGTATGTATTATATAGGTGTGTGTATATGTGTGATTGTCAGTGTGTGTGTATGTATGTGGATATATGTATGTATATTTAGGTGTGTAATTGTGTGTATTTATGTGTGTATGTTGTAAGTATGTGGGTGTATGTGTAATTGTGTATGTGTGATTGTGGCTGTGGGTGTATATAATGTATGCAAGTTTGTATGTATGCAGGTATGCATAGATGTATGTTTCTATGAGGGTAGCTGTATGTGTGACTGCATATGTTTGTATGCATGCATGTGTGTGTAATGTATGTGGGTGTATGTATGTATGTATGTGGGTGTATATATATATGTATGTATGTATGTATATATGTATGTATGTATGTATGTATGTATGTATGTATGTATGTATGTATGTATGTATGTATGTATGTATGTATGTATGTATGGATGGATGGATGGATGCATGCATGCATGCATGCATGCATGCATGCATGCATGCATGTATGTATGTATGTATGTATGTATGTATGTATGTATGTATGTATGTATGTATGTATGTATGTATGTATGTATGTATGTATGTATGTATGTATGTATGTATGTATGTATATATGTATGTATGTATGTATGTATGTATGTATGTATGTATGTATGTATGTATGTATGTATGTATGTATGTATGTATGTATGTATGTATGTATGTATGTATGTATGTACGTATGTATGTATGTATGTATGTATGTATGTATGTATGTATGTGTGTGTGTGTGTATGTATGTATGTATGTATTTATGTATGTATGTATGTATGTATGTATGTATGTATGTATGTATGTATGTATGTATGTATGTATGTATGTATGTATGTATGTATGTATGTATGTATGTATGTATGTATGTATGTATGTATGTATGTATGTATGTATGTATGTATCTACGTATGTAGCTATGTGTGTATGTATCTATGTGTGTATGTTTGCATGTTGGTGGATGCATGCATTCATATGTAGCTGTGTAAGTATATGTTTGTATTTGTGTGTATTTAGGTATGTCTGCAAGTATGTATGTACGTATTTATGTAACGATGTGAGTGTATGCACATATGTGTGTATGTATGTATGCAAGTATGTTTGTATGTATGTAAGCATGCATATTTGTGTATTTATGCATGTGAATGTATATGTGTGGTTGTGGGCGTATTTGGGTGTCTGTATATGTGATTGTATGTGTGTGTATGTATGCATGCTTGTGTGTGTGTGCATGTATGGAATGTGTGTGTGTTCATGTATGTCTATGTATGTATGTGTGTGTGTTTTATGTTTGTTCATCTATTTCTATGTATGTATATGTGTGTCTTTTATGTTTGTGGATGTATTTCTATGTATATATATGTGTTTTTTTTTTATGATTGTGCATGCATTTATATGTATGTGTGTGTTTTATGTTTGTGCATCTATTTTTATGTATGTATGTATGTATGTGTGTGTGTGTGTTTTAAGGTTGTGTATGTATGTAGATGCGTGTATGTTTGTATTGCGTATGTCTGTATATTAGTGTTCATGTATGAGAATTTAAGAATATGTATACGTGTGTGTGTGTTTGAGTGTGTAAGATTGTTTACACATGATGTGTGTATGCATTATTTCATAATGTATATTTCTTTATTACATCCTTACCATGCATTATTGATATCAGGCATTGGTACTCTGAAAAATATGAGAGCTTAGAAGGGCCGAATGTCAGACGGGCCTACGTGCCCAATTTGTAACCGTTAGAAAATAAAGTTTGTTTATTCGTTCATTCTGTCTGTATCTCTCTCTCTCTCTCTCTGTCTCTGTCTCTCTCTTTCTCTCTGGCTCTATAGTCATTCTGTCTGTCTCTCTCTCTCTCTCTCTCTCTCTCTCTCTCTCTCTCTCTCTGTCCTTCTCTTTCTCTCTGGCTCTATAGTCTCTACAGACATTCTTCTCCCTGCATTCGATAAACAAGTAAGAAGAAGACATAATTACCGTATATCACCTGAGGGAGTAGCCACAATCCCTTAGCCTACACGTTACGACTGTTGATCGATTGTATCTATTTTCGTCGCTGACTTAACATAGAGTATCTAGTAGGTATACTAAAGATCACGACTGGAATGTGCAATGATATCGATCTTGCAATATTATTGTTTGTTTTATCTTCTCCGTGTGGGTTCCGGGGTCTCATTTTGGAGAAGCAGAAAAACCCAATGTCTCCATGCATGTCGTTGTAGGTGACTAGTTAGAGTTGCTGCCTTTGAAGTCGGAGTGCATCTGCTTCAGAGGCGCGGAACCAATAGTCTGCATACACATTTGCTTAATTTGTAAAAAGGATGTGCACGCAGAAATGAAGATCTTGAGCAAGACCAAAGTTCAGAAGTAAACGAACTTGAGCCGGAGTTTAATGCCGGTGAAGGCTGAAAAGAAAAAAACTTTTAAAATATAATTGATACACAGCCCATCCATCGCTCGTTTAAGTGTGCGCGCGTGTGTGTATGTGTGTGTGCGCGCGCACGCGTGTGGGTGTGTGTGTATGTGTGTACGGGTGTGTGTACGTGTGCACGTGTGTATGTATGCGTGTGGGTGTGTGTGTGTGCATAAGTGCACATGGTGTATGCGGGGTGTGTGGGTGCATTCCTGCGTGTGTGTGTGTGTGTGTGAATACTTGTGTGGGTTACCGTGCGTGTATGTGTGTGTATGTATATATCAAACTACTGAACATAAAATTGCCTTGTAACATCAAAGAGTTCTTTTTTTTATTTTTTTTATTGAAATTGGTTTTGCAGTGTTCTGTAAAGGATAAGCAACTAACTTTATCTTGTTAAAATATCAATAAATACCGTGGAGAAACATATTCCAAAAATAGAACAATTCATGGTCTTGATATAGAAGAGCAGTACCTAAGTGCTATGCGAGACCCCCCAAAAAAAAAAAAATAACATATGAAACTCAACATATGCGGTATGGTAGTAATTCTGTCAAAATACAGTACACAACAGGCTGACTGCGATCGGCAAACATATTACATGTTTCATTATCAAAACAGCAGCCTAACACAGAAGAAAACACCAAGGTTTATAACCAAATCGATTTACTATACTGCGTTTAGAAAGTCGAGCCCTCACACATTAACAATTGTCTCGAACACTCATGTACAGGTCAACACGAATTTGTGCATGTTGCCTTAGAATTCCCATGCCCTATTATTTTACAATTTATAGTTTCACCAGTGCTGCTGTTTTCTTAAAGCTGCTAACTTCTTTGATCTTTGTTTAAGCAGTAATACTGGTCAACACATTTTCAAAAGTCTTCTACACCAGAATTTATAAACATCATTTCTGATTGATTTCTAGATGCTGTTTCAAATAGCATAATGACATTTACCCTCTGGTTCAAGTTTATTTTTTTTTTTTACGATGAATTTACAGTACAGTAATACAAAAAAAAAATGTATGCTTTTTAAAATCTCTACAGCAAACAATTAGTTTTTCTATTTTAGCTTGATACACATTGTCGTTGTACACTCAGTAAATAGATATTTTGACATAAAATGGTATAAACAATAAATAGAAAAAATATTTAAATTTCACATATGATATAATAAAATAAAAAATAAAAACTTTTCCGTCCTTATTTAGGCGCTGTTCAAGCTCTCTTTGCTTGCTTCTTGTAGACAATCGATGAGGTGTCTCTTGTCAGCCCAGCAGTAATCAGCAAGCATGGGAGGGCTCCAGTTGCCTTGATACCTTGTCTCCATGGCAGCAGTATCCTCACGAAAGTGTCCACCGTGAGCATCACTGACAGCTTCACAGTTTGGCGTAATGAAATCCAGATGAGCATGAAGACAATGCATTTTCAAATATATGTTGCAGTCAAGACCGTCATACTTCAAAAGATGACATTTTAGTCTTACTATAATTATTAGATCTGTTGTTTCAAAAAAATTGTCTACCACTGACTTAAATGCTAGCCATGCTGCTTTTTTCCTTGCTATGCAAACACACAAATTAACTTCTCATTGTAAAAAAGAGTTCTAGAATTAGCGTACTAACAAATACTCTCTCTGTCTCTGTCTGTCTGTCTGTCTGGCTGGCTGGCTGTCTGTCTGTCTGTCTGTCTGTCTGTCTGTCTGTCTGTCTGTCTGTCTGTCTGTCTGTCTGTCTGTCTGTCTGTCTGTCTGTCTGTCTGTCTGTCTGTCTGTCTGTCTGTCTGTCTGTCTGTCTGTCTGTCTGTCTGTCTGTCTGTCTGTCTGTCTGTCTGTCTGTCTGTCTGTCTGTCTGTCTGTCTGTCTGTCTGTCTGTCTGTCTGTCTGTCTGTCTGTCTGTCTGTCTGTCTGTCTGTCTGTCTGTCTGTCTGTCTGTCTGTCTGTCTGTCTGTCTGTCTGTCTCTCACTCTCTCTCTCTTTCTCTTTCTCTCTCTCTTTCTCTCTTATTATAGCTTCACTCAGTCTTGTAAATTTTCTGATGAGATATTTGAAATCATTATCTGTTTTCTCCATGGGCTTGACAACGATTTCCACGGGACCCTGTATAATATGCAAGGATGACAATAAAATCTTATGGTGTCGACAAGTTTACTGCCGGGCTGCAATGACCGCCTCATTGGGGAATGTCTTCTTATATAATGGTCATGTCGTGCACGTCTATTCTATTCACAGAGAAAGCAACAATACTTAGTAGATGCACCTTGTAGTCCAATAAAAGGGCGACCACTTTTAAACTGTCACAAAGTGATCAAAGTTAATAATCATAGTTTATACACTTCAAAAATTGCCTAATGTTTTCTTTCACGTAATGTCGTATCCAACTGGAATTGGCGGTTGTACCTTACCATTTTTCAACAAAACAGGTTTATGACTCATCTTGGATAAATCGATGAAAAGCTTTAACTTTTCTAGTTTATTGATTTGGGGGGCTTCCATTAGCCCATACATTTTGTGGAATGCAGGAAGGTCACCTTTTTTGAAATATATATATTAATTAGGTGTCCTTTACCGGTTCCAAAAACGCATTCATTCTAACATCTTCTGCCAGAAGATTCAACTGTTGCGATCTGAACCCAAAAGTTCTGCTTTACTCTCCGGTGAATTCAAATCTCTTACAAGATCATTCAGTTTACTGTTTGTTATTATGTGTGGTTTAATGGATGTAGATTGCTCAAAATCTGGGTCGCACAAGGTTGGCGGTTCAAACCACCAGTGCCCTCTTCTTAATCAGTGGAAGCAGTTGAAAATAATTCCGGCACTTTGGGTACTGGTAGGTCATCACCATTTGGTACTGGACGTATTGCAGAGGGGATGTTAGAATACCCAAGAGTCTAATTCTTTTTCTATGATATGCCTTTCCCAATTGGGGGGAGCATGCAAAAGTAACATTTGTTGGGATGATCAGTTGGCTCTCTCCAAATCATTGGGACTGCAAAAGATATAGCTTGCCTTTTGCCAGTTAAACACAGTTTAAGTTTTAAGTAAAGTAAAAGTAAAAATACCTTTTTACATATTAAGCGCTTCGGGCATATGGAAAGAGCACTCATATTTTTACAGACCAATGAGCACTAGGTGAGTAATGTTGTCAGCATTACACCGGCCGTCGTTACTTCCCCAGGACATTTCCTGGTACCCATTTAAGCTAAGTCTACCTGTGACGCCCCATACTACAGTAAAAATCTACGCAGCCAGCAGTCGGTTTCGATCACGATACGTTGGAATTACGAGTCGGCTCGCAACGCCTAAGCTATGGACGCCGCAGTTTTAATATTTGCTGCACAAGAATTGCAGATTAGTGTAACGCTTAATTTGTATCGTTATCTCCTTTTCTGCAGAGTGACATGCCTTGCTGCGGAGGACACGGGTGAGGAGTATTGTTTGGATTTTTTTCACCGGGAAATGCCCGTGTGTTGGGAAATGAACAGTCGGACAGACTAGCTGGCTTTGCAAAACTTGGTGGAATACTGATGCATGATAAGGCAGACGTGGTTAGTGCCTTGTGGTAGAGAGTGTATAGTTCGGAGGTGGAGATGGATCAGCACAGTCTGGTGAGATTGATGCAGGGGGGAGTGACGAGGGTTTCTGGCAGATGGTCGAGGCTTAGAAGATAGACAAGACGGACGTTTTAATCAGAATGCTATTGGCACTATTAGTATCGGAACTCTTCACTGGCTGCTGAAGATGGGGACGACGCGCTTATGGTAATGCTCCGAGTAATGTGACGTCAGTTCTTTAATCAAATCAATTAAATCCTATTCTGCAGTCACAATACAAACTGTATGCTTTTTTAATCACTTTAGTTATATTTTGTTTTTGTGAGAGAAATGTCACCTCACCACATACATAACTGAAGTTATCAGCGCTGTTCACACACGCTCCACGTGGAATTTCCAACTATGATAGTATTAATAAAGACAAAGACAGTAGCTGATAATGGCAAATGTTGTCATGTTATAATATTTATTAACAAAGGTAATGTAATCATAGGTAAAACAGCATCATCAACTTCTGGTTACAGTTTTAATGGTCATTAGAAAAATGTATACAACTGGCTAAAACCATTGCGTCATAGACATATATATATATATATATATATATATATATATATATATATATATATATATATATATATATATATATACAATGTGGTCCTATTTAAGTAAGCTAGTAGAGAATATCTAAAAAAAAAACTAGAGCCAATCAACATTTGTAATGTCACTTTCGTTTTCAGCACACCAAAATTAGTTAAGATCTGCTACTTTCGTTTCTTGTGCATTTTAGTTATTGATTAGTGTAATTTGCGAGTCTCTAAAAAGAAAATAGATTAAACAGAAATTGACACAGGCATGGAGATTGCTTAAAGATCAGTTCATGTATGCAACGATTGTCGCATGACGGCATCCATACATCTGCCGCAGTAGGAAGGTCCACAGGCTGAACACCCCTAAACTCGTCATCGTAACTATGTATTAGCATAGGCCAAGCATAGTTCGATAGTTCGTTCGTTGTGGGGGAGTCCTGATATGAAAAATCTCTATAAAACCCTTTGATAATGACTCTTTTAGGCTTTGAGTGTCGAATTACATGTTAGGACACATTTTCTACGCCTATTCTAAATAAATTGTCTGACCACTGCACTGCATTAGTGAGCGGGATTCATACGCTAACTGCGGTAGTTACGGGACGTGTTTGTGTGCGTCACTTCTCTATAGTCCGGTCTTGGAGGCGGTCGCTGTCCTTGGGTCTCGCCAATTGACCGTTAAAAAGACAAGATTCTGTATTCTCTTTTTTACTTATCATGGGTGAGTTTTCATAGGGACCTTTATTTTAATATTTGTGCTCATAGTGTCTGTGATGTAGGTAAGTAAGGTCAGCAGTTGGATAATGCGAATCTGTTTGCCTACGATTCTTGCGAAGGAAGACGGCGAAGGGAGCTCCGGATTGGAATGCACTTTCGGCTGACATTTCTCGCAGACTGCTTCGAAATGGCCTTTTAAACCTCTTCAAATCAATCAATCTACCTATCTGGAGTGGGTTTGTGGTATTGATAACTTTGTATTATTAGTTATTTGCTGGTATTCGGTATCAGAACTTGGTAAGTCGCTGAATTGTTGTGAATGACAAGAAGCTTCTGGGCAGGCATGACGTCATGTTCGCTGTTGCTAGGTGTTTTCGTAACCACAACAAGCTTCGACTGTCGTATTGTTTTCATAACATATTTCAGTCGGTCTTGGTTTTGACTTCATCGCCGATCCCTTATTTTCTACGTTGGAAGGAAGGGTAAATAATGGGGATCTGTCTAACCTTTGCCACAGAACTGAATCCAGGAACTATTCGAGTTAATGATCGAGTGCTCACTCTAGGAAACAAAAAGGATTCTAAGATTGAGGTAACCAACCTTCATGGTTTGGAATAACCTTAAATATATCTGAGCATTTGGAGGAAGTAAGGACCTTGATTAAATAGGTGCGTTGAGTACGGTTCGCTCATGTCTGTTGCTTTACGTTTTTCAGGATTTCTGAAGATCCAACAAGTGTCCGTGTATGATAGTGTAGTCCCAACTGCCATGATCCAGTAAGCGATTTACGAGTGCTAAATTGCTGTGCTGAAAGTGCGGACGACGCTTGAGCCGAAGTCTTTCGATAGTGAGTTGATTATCTTAGATCAACACCAGTAGCTGATTCGTTCCGGTGAAGTGAGTTGACGATCCTTGATCAAGGCCAGAAGCTGATTCGTTCATGTACGGTCGTACTGGGAAGTACGGCAGTGAGAATCTCCTTTCCGGCATCCAGAGAAGCTGATTCGTTCCTGTGGAACCGTGCAGTAAAGTACGGTGGTGGGTAACTCCATTCGGACACCTTGTGGAGCTACGAGATCTGATCAGATAAGTGAAGTAGCAGACTTAAGATAACTCAGCACCAAATGTGCCTTCATGGTCAAGTCTTCTCCTCCGCCGTGATGAACCAGAAAGTCTATATGTCTATTTAGAAGAACTCTTTCTCTTGTGTTAGATTTTCAAAGTTTTGATCGTTCCTTTTAATTCTTCACGATGCTTTTCATTAACTTTGTTATAGTAAATTAATTACAACTGTATTACAGTTCATCAGTCTTCTAGTTGGTAGAGAAGTTTCGTGTTACTGAAATTCATTGTCTTATTCATAGAGACATTGTTGTCTTGTCAAATTCGCTGTTGATTATTTGTTCGACTGGATTTGTTTTGTTCCAGTCTGGGGGCAAACTGTGGTGAGGACGTCTGGCCGAGAGGTACCCAAGTGTTCATAATAACCCTGTGGAGTCAGAGCTCGTGTCACCTCATCCCTGAGACAGGTTGAATGGAAAGTTTGAACCGAGGGTTCGGCCTCTAGACAAACGAGAGCCACCATTCAAAACTCTCCTGTCTCAGAGCAGCTGAGGGATTTGTGAAAATATCCTGTAAGTAAGGTGCGCGACAAAACTGCCATACGACAGTCATTATCGTAAAATGTGGTCTCATTTCCGGGATCTTTGTTTATTGTAATTGTAATTTGTCAACAGTGAATTAGAGTGTTCAGTAGTTGTGCTGGACACTTGACCAGCAGGTTGTCATAGTGATAAGCTGTCTGGTAGAATTAGTGACTACTTTGAATACGTTCCTTACACTCTTCCTAGGAAGAAATAAGAGGTTGTTTCAGTAGTCTTTGACAAGCGGTTCTTCCTGTTTTCACTTTGTAGAATTTTATTAGTCCTAGTGATAGGAAGATTGTCTTTCTGACGTAGTGACAATTATTCTTATGGTTTGTGTATAGTTGGTTTGGTTGCTTCACCACTGGCGTTTGGTGTCTAACATTTACAATTATCGTAAATTGTTGCATATTTGTTGGATCTTCTTTTAAGTATCTTTGCAGCTCAACATGGCGCAGTCCAGAATTTCTATTCCAGAGCTGAAAGAAATGGCTGTCCAGAGGGGACTGGAAGGAAAGGAGTTGACCGATTGGATTAAGACCACAGAAAGAGAAATGAGAATGGAGGCTCGTGAATCTGAACGGCTCAGAATTGAGTCTGACAGACTCTTGGAGTCTGAAAGACTCAAAATTGAAGCCGAGAAGGAGATAAAGATGAAGGAGCTGGAAATTCAGGCACAAAGAGATAGCCAGATTTCTAGATCTCAGTCTTCAGAAATGGAGACTGTGTCTACTCACTGCATCTCGACACCTGCCATGAATTTTCCTATGCCTGCCTTTGATGCGAAGTTGGAAACGATCGAACAGTATATAGATAAGTTTGTTAAACTTGCAACTATATATAATCTTGAGAAAGATAGGTATACATTAAAACTGGCACAGGGATTGAGAGGAGAGGCATATGAAATTTTTCAGCGGATGCCCACTGGCTCCGATACTGACTTCGGAGCCCTGTGCCAGGCTTTATTGAAAAGGTTCGAGTTGAATGCTGCTAGTTACAGGCATAAGTTTAGAAATGAAAGGAAAATGATTGGGGAAACTTATCCGCAGTTTGCAGATATATTAAAAAGTTATCTGAGTAAATGGCGGGAAATGGCTGGCTATGAAGCTTCCTTCGAAGATCTACAAGAATTGTTCCTAACCGAACAATTAAAGGACACTCTACCGAAGTCAATGCAAACTTTTCTCACCGAGAACGGTGCAGAAAAATTGACTGACATTTTGGTTCATGCCGAACGGTACGAGTTAGCCCATAAGGATGATAGTTCTGGGAAAGCTAAGCCCCATAATAATCATAATAGGAATAGTCAGAACGGTCAGAAAACTCCAACTCCTTCTAAATTTAGCAGTTCGCAACAGAAACAGTTGTACAATAGTTCTAGAAAACCCTACTATAGGAATTGCAATAATAATTCCCACCACACTAATGATTGTAAGGTGAAGTCAGCAGGGGGGACTCAATTGTCAGCTATGTTGACGACTGTGGGTTCGTCTGACGCAGAGAAATTGTATAACCGTTCCAATAGGCCACCTGTGGTAGAGAAGGTCTGGGCTAACAAAAAGAGAATTTCTTGTCTTTATGATTCAGGGTTGTCCTACTCCGCGGTCTGTTCCCCTGAAATCGTTAGAGCTGATCAGTATACAGATGAATTTATAGAGCTCAGATGTGCAACTCTTGATGCTCGACCCATGAACTTGCCCGTAGCTAAGATAGAGGTCAAGTCTAGATACGTTACTGGAGTGATTGAGGCAGCCGTTTTGAAACGGAGTACGTTCCCTCTTATTTTAGGAGCTCGTTATGTCTTTTTAGCGAATGCCCCTTCACCTTCAGAACAGCTTGCGGCGATGACCACCCGTGCGCAACATAAAAGTGCCACAGAGGATCAAAGTCACGTAAATCCCTTACCTGACGAGATCAAGGTAGCCCAAGAGACTGACCCTACCCTTAGAGCTTGTTTCAAAAAATTACCTGTCTGTCACACTCCGCCGAGAAGAAATGATTACTTTATGAAAGGTAAGTTGCTTTTCCGCGTTGGGGGTGACCAATATACTGAGCATAGTCAGCTGGTCGTGCCTCGACCATATCGGCAACAAATTCTCCAAATGGGTCACACGATCGCGTACAGTGCCCATATGGGAATAAATGCCACGACTCAACGTATTTCCTGTCATTACTTTTGGCCGGGTATGACAACGGACATAATACGTTTTGTCAAATCTTGTCCGGAGTGCCAAAGAGTCGCCCCGAAAGGCAAGATTGCGCCAGTTCGACTGGGAGAAACTCCCATAATGTCCACTCCCTTCGAGAGAGTGGCTGTCGACTTGGTGGGACCCCTTCCCCTCACGAAAAAGAAGAATGCCTATATCTTAACCCTCGTAGATAGTTGTAGTGCCTGGGGTGAGGCTGTACCGCTTCGTAAGATAGATAGTCAGAGTGTGGCTGAAGCTCTGATTGGTATCTTCACTCGTGTAGGATTTTCCACACAAATCTTGACTGACAACGGATCGCAGTTCAAGGGGAAATTGATGGAGGAGGTGTTTCAAATTCTTAAATCTCATCATATATGCACTAGTCCATATCGACCCCAAGCGAATGGCCAAAATGAGCGATTCAACGGGACGTTGATTTCACTGCTGAGGAGGTTATCCCAAGAGAAACCGGAGAAGTGGGACGAATACGTGGCTGCAGCACTATTCGCTTATCGCGAAGTCCCTAATGCTTCCACCGGCTTTTCGCCAGCAACGTTGGTTTTTGGGAGGCCCATTTCTGGACCTTTGGCCATACTCAGAAAAACGTGGACGGACGAAAACGCAGATGAGACCTTGAGGACCACGTCACAGTACGTGCAAGAACTCAAGGAAAAACTGAAGCTAGGTTGGGACCTAGCTAATAAGAATTTGAATCGTGCTCGTCAACGTTACGCAGCACACTTCAACAAAAAGACAAAGGAACGTAGTCTTGATGTTGGAGATAAAGTTCTTTTACTTTTACCAACGGGGAGATCCAAGATAGATTTAGCTTGGGCAGGCCCTTATTCTGTGTTGGAAAAAGTGTCCAGAATGCACTACAAGATAAGTGTGAAGGGTAAGTCGAAGGTTTACCATATTAATCTTCTCAGAAAGTATAATGAGAGAGAGGTAAATGGACCGGAGACTATGTTAACACTGTCTGTAGCAATGGAGGTGGACGGAGGAGAAACCACTGCGGTTGAATATCCTCTCCATCCCGGGGAAACATACAAGGATGTAGAGATTAACCCTGCTCTCTCCTTGTCCCAAACTGAACGGCTCGCACGTCTCTTGTCAGAATGTTCGTCTGTTTTGGCAGAGAAGCATGGGCGTAATTCTTTAATCGAATGCGATATGAAGTTGGTGAATGACGAACCCATTCGCCAGCGCCCGCGTCAATCTCCCCCTTCTAAAGAAGAGTCTGTGAGAGGGGAGGTTGATAGCTTGTTGAAGGAAAGAGTGATTTCGTCCTCAGAATCCTCTTCCAGTGCGAACGTCGTTTCACCGAGGAAACGGTCGGGAGAACACCGTTAATTCTCCAGAACGGGGTTATTCATTCGGCTAATCCGGTAACGAAGTTGGAGGCAATGGAAAAGTTAATGCTATCTAGATGCCTAGTCATGTAAGTACGTCATTTGACGCAGTGAAATAAAGGTATTTTATTTTATATATCTTATTCAGATCTCGAAAGAGCCTTGTTTCGTTCCTGGTGGGAGACTCCGCATAGCGCAGCCAATCCCTGTCTGAATTAAATATGCCTTCTATTATGAAGGATTGTTGAGTCATGTGGTAACTTAAATATTATATTAGTTTACCGACTTCAACTTTTTGATGTATAAAATAGTCTCGTATATTCGGATCTCACATTAGCAGAAGCAGGTACCTTGAGAGGTGGCTCTGCTTGCTAGTCGGTAATTCTCCCTGACTGAATATATTTCGGTTCTCCAGCGAGCTTGGTCGCGTTTCTTGCTAGAGATTTGTCGATTGACTTAAAGTCTTCCTTAACCGAATGAGATGTTCTAGATGCATATATCGGTGACTGAATTCCCGCAACCTATTTTATGTAGTACATGTAAGTTCCTCCAAGTTGCCATTTTGGTTGAAGAATCTCTGTTTGCTGTGAAACATCACTAGGACTTGAAGTCCACAAAAACACATTTTTATACACAAACATTTTTATACGTGTATAGTGTGAGTCTCACGGGGCAGACTAACCATCAACCTTTGTTGTTCCTGGCTTCATCTGCCCACCTGAACCCAAGGTTGATGAGATGGTCGTTGCTGCTGCAACCTTATTCTTTCACAGTGGAATATATTCCCGGTGGACAGAATGTGGGAGCAGACTTTTTGAGTCGCCACCCTTCGTCTGCTGACGTGCTGACTGAGGATGGGGACAATGTTGTGGAACCTGTACCTGGTGATGGTTAGATGTGTGATGCTGTCGTTCGATTCGCGTGACGCTCATCTCCTTTTGGGGGAGCTCTGTCGCATGACAGCATCCACACATCTGCCGCAGTAGGAAGGTCCACAGGCTGAACACCCCTAAACTCGTCATCGTAACTATGTATTAGCATAGGCCAAGCATAGTTCGATAGTTCGTTCGTTGTGGGGGAGTCTTGATAGGAAAAATCTCTATAAAACCCTTTGATAATGACTCTTTTAGGCTTTGAGTGTCGAATTACATGTTAGGACACATTTTCTACGCCTATTCTAAATAAATTGTCTGACCACTGCACTGCATTAGTGAGCGGGATTCATAGGCTGCGGTAGTAACGGGACGTGTTTGTGTGCGTCACTTCTCTATAGTCCGGTCTTGGAGGCGGTCGCTGTCCTTGGGTCTCGCCAATTGACCGTTAAAAAGACAAGATTCTGTATTCTCTTTTTTACTTATCATGGGTGAGTTTTCTTAGGGACCTTTATTTTAATATTTGTGCTCATAGTGTCTGTGATGTAGGTAAGTAATGTAAGGTCAGCAGTTGGATAATGCGAATCTGTTTGCCTACGATTCTTGCGAAGGAAGACGGCGAAGGGAGCTCCGGATCGGAATGCACTTTCGGCTGACATTTCTCGCAGACTGCTTCGAAATGGCCTTTTAAACCTCTTCAATTCAATCAATCTACCTATCTGGAGTGGGTTTGTGGTATTGATAACTTTGTATTATTAGTTATTTGCTGGTATTCGGTATCAGAACTTGGTAAGTCGCTGAATTGTTGTGAATGACAAGAAGCTTCTGGGCAGGCATGACGTCATGTTCGCTGTTGCTAGGTGTTTTCGTAACCACAACAAGCTTCGACTGTCGTATTGTTTTCAGAACATATTTCAGTCGGTCTTGGTTTTGACTTTATCGCCGATCCCTTATTTTCTACGTTGGAAGGAAGGGTAAATAATGTGGATCTGTCTAACCTTTGCCACAGAACTGAATCCAGGAACTATTCGAGTTAATGATCGAGTGCTCACTCTAGGAAACAAAAAGGATTCTAAGATTGAGGTAACCAACCTTCATGGTTTGGAATAACCTTAAATATATCTGAGCATTTGGAGGAAGTAAGGACCTTGATTAAATAGGTGCGTTGAGTACGGTTCGCTCATGTCTGTTGCTTTACGTTTTTCAGGATTTCTGAAGATCCAACAAGTGTCCGTGTATGATAGTGTGGTCCCAACTGCCATGATCCAGTAAGCGATTTACGAGTGCTAAATTGCTGTGCTGAAAGTGCGGACGACGCTTGAGCCGAAGTCTTTCGATAGTGAGTTGATTATCTTAGATCAACCCCAGTAGCTGATTCGTTCCGGTGAAGTGAGTTGACGATCCTTGATCAAGGCCAGAAGCTGATTCGTTCATGTAAGGTCGTACTGGGAAGTGCGGCAGTGAGAATCTCCTTTCCGGCATCCAGTGAAGCTGATTCGTTCATGTGGAACCGTGCAGTAAAGTACGGTGGTGGGTAACTCCATTCGGACACCTTGTGGAGCTACGAGATCTGATCAGATAAGTGAAGTAGCAGACTTAAGATAACTCAGCTCCAAATGTGCCTTCATGGTCAAGTCTTCTCCTCCGCCGTGATGAACCAGAAAGTCTATATGTCTATTTAGAAGAACTCTTTCTCTTGTGTTAGATTTTCAAAGTTTTGATCGTTCCTTTTAATTCTTCACGATGCTTTTCATTAACTTTGTTATAGTAAATTAATTACAACTGTATTATAGTTCATCAGTCTTCTAGTTGGTAGAGAAGTTTCGTGTTACTGAAATTCATTGTCTTATTCATAGAGACATTGTTGTCTTGTCCAATTCGCTGTTGATTATTTGTTCGACTGGATTTGTTTTGTTCCAATCTGGGGGCAAACTGTGGTGAGGACGTCTGGCCGAGAGGTACCCAAGTGTTCATAATAACCCTGTGGAGTCAGAGCTCGTGTCACCTCATCCCTGAGACAGGTTGAATGGAAAGTTTGAACCGAGGGTTCGGCCTCTAGACAAACGAGAGCCACCATTAAAAACTCTCCTGTCTCAGAGCACCTGAGGGATTTGTGAAAATATCCTGTAAGTAAGGTGCGCGACAAAACTGCCATACGACAACGATTCGTGGTGATTATTTTATTGAAATCTCGCATATAATGAAAATAGAAATTGTGTTCATGTAACTTATGGTAGGCTAATACTGGAGTAAGATGTCTACTTGAGAGTGAACCGCCTATGACACTTTTTACAATTTGGAGTTTTCAAATTCCGGTTACTTAATTACCTGTGAGCATGGTGATTGTTTGCTTTGAGTCATTCTCTGTTTTTTTATGTACCACAACTACAAACAAATAAAAACTAGATGTTTGTTTACATTAAAAAATAATGGAATTCAGGCAAATGTACATTTGTTTAAACAGTTTGCAATCCACTTTTCAGCAACCCACACCAAACAGTTACTGGGTTAAATATTTTTTAAATGGGACACGATGTCTGGAATGGATTATTATCTCATGCTCACCTGCTTGAAGACATGTTTTGATAGATAAAGGAAGCTCTTTGCGACCATTGTTGTATTATGTACGTAGTATAAACGAGATGTGTAGGCGAGGTCTTGGTCAGATATAATTGAGCTACCTACCATCTGTGGAATATATTTATCTTCTTTTGAAACATGCCTTTCGAGATCAGGAGGGTGCTATATTTATCAATTTTGCAGCCATGTGGGATTATTTTTTTTTTCAACTGCAAAAATGTCGACCTTCTTGACTTTACCCTGCATGTAGCATGTCAGTAAAGTACGCCAGTTATTCTGTTTTGAGCTGACCGTGCCGTAAGAGTCGCGATTGGACTAAAATCACCTGTATAAGCTAGTGCAGTTTGGCGATCTCAAGAAGTGCAAACATGTAGTATTATCTGAGTGTATGAATACTCGAGTGCATGTAGGCATACATCTAGTTGTATGCGTCCATATGTTCCGGGAATTCATACTCAAAACCGCCTAATTCCACACCATGCACACAACATGAACATGACTGGTAGGGTTCACAACAGAATATGACTGACAGCAAATAGGGAAAACAAGTGGACCGATACTGACATTACTATAACACTTTACCACCAATCCCACCTTATCAGTGGCTGATAGCAAATGTTGTTGACGTGATAGTATAATTCCGGCTAAAGCCACGCTAGAATCCAGCAAGACGGCAACGACGAGGAATGACTGAATGGCACCCCGCCCTCTTTTCCCTGAACATTCCCCACATCTTCCAGATGTACTATGAGTTCAATCCCCTACCCCATTCTCAAAGAGAGCACTTGAGTTCAGTACCCAACATGCCACAGCAGTTCCCATTGCCGAACATTTGGGTCTCAAAAAGTGAGCTGGGTGGTCCGGTAATAGGGTATCTACGGACAACAAAGCCTAGCTGCCAACCTGGACCGACACAACCCGATCAAACACTAACAAATGACGAAAAGAACCGCTTTGAGGCTCCACCTAACATTTACACACATATCCACGACATGACTAACCCGTTCAGCAGACAACTATAAGACCACTATGGTCACACGCGGAATAATTTCACATTTAGGAACTATCCAAAATTAAAAACGGTTTTCAGTACTTTTTGGGAAAGTAAAATACTCAAAATTTAAAAACTTTAAATGGTTGTCCAAAGGACCTTATGTAGAAAAGCTAGCTCTCCTACGAAATATGCTGGCCAAATCAGAGGGAGATTAAACCAAGAGGATGCACACGCAACACTCAGGTTTTGGAACAGGACTGCAGTCCAGAAGTGGATGAACATCCAGAACTTTCCGGCAGAGTTTACATCTGGTGACCGCGAAAAAGAAGAAGAGGGAGATTAAACCAAGAGGAAACACCAAGCAGGAGAAGGAAAGAAATACACAGCTAACAACAGGGTAGTGAACGAGCGGTCTGACTTGAAAGGAAGCATTAAGCTGCTAAAATACTAGGATTTAGTCATGAAAGTGACGCAAATAACCCAGAATACAAATATAGGCGGAGACTGTTAGCAGCCTCGGTTAGCTAGCAGCAGTCTGAAAGTGGTCGAACTTTTAAATTTTTTCTCAAAAAGGAATCGGAATCGGATCTCATGGCTGGTCTGAGGAGAGACGAGGCGTACCAGTAAAAATCTTCCCCGTCGAGGTAGGCGACAGAGGTCTTATCTCCACTTCCATGTACACCGTGCTAAAGCGGCAGTGCTTGGGAGAAAACGAACGTAAACAGTCACTATAACAACTGGGCGAAGCTGCTGAAAGAGCTTCGAGCTGGCTCTGGACGCAACAGAACATCGTGAGACATGGGCCTTGGTAGACTGATTTTAGTCCCAGGAGGATATGAGCTTCGTATCCCTAAAAAGCTAAAGTATCCGATACATGTCTGCCAGTGTCTCTCTGCCAAGTGCCTAAGTCGAACATGTGTCCGATAAACCAACCGTTAGCTTGATGCTTTATCGTTAAGACAGTCTACTGTTCTAATTGGCTCCCGCTGTGACAATGTTTATTACTTCGAATCTTAAAGTACCCGTGTCATAGTCACCATTTCGCCCTGTCCTGTACGAAAGTCCAAATAAGTGCAGCAGTAGAAGATTGAGACCTGGCGTCATGAGCCCGGTTGGCCCACCTTCCGAGATTGTATAGAAAGTAATGGGCCAAAACAATTGTTGACATGGGATCTTTCTATTGATGGTCAGTGGACTCTGCTGTGCATGCTCTTCTTTGGAGTTCTTATTATTATTGTAAAAGCCCAAGTGTCACTTTTGGCATAAATTTATAGACAAATCGATGACGTTGTCAACAGCAGGCGAGCTGCCTTTATTTTAAACTATAGATCCTTCTCCTCATCTTAGACTGAATTTTTTTTTAAAATTTTAATATTGTTTTATGTCTGAGCATTCAAGTAGAGATTAGCAGCATTGTCATTTGTTAGTCATGTCTTAATCGACAATTAGGACCAGGGGTGGGCTGGCCTTATTATTATAGGACAAAAAATTTACCCTTAAAAGTGAAACAACTGTGAGCAAATACGCTATTATATGTTGCACTGATGTGTATCAACCCTAATGGACTCTTCTGAGATAGCTTTATAGTGCGATATAATTATTTAAAGAAACAATATTATAATAATGCTTTGTATTATATGGCAATATTTGCGGTCTGTCTTTGCTAGGTTTCAAGAATGGTGGTTTGCATCACATGATAAGACCCTGATCAGAAGCATATCATGGATTTTCTGTCCATAATATTTAGGTATGTAAGCTAACGATCAAGCTGATAGATTAGTTGCTGCGAGCCCTTAAGGTGGTGAGCTACTTTATGATTAATCGTGTGTGATAAAGGCTCAGTCTGATCAAGTGTAAGTGTAAAAGAACAAATAGAGAAAACATACATTGAAAGCTTAATTCAACGGGGGGGGGGGGGGGGGTGTACATGTAATGGGAGATATTTAACATAGAGTTAAAAACAGAGGTGGACTTTGAAAAAGGTTGAAGCTGGTACTATTATCATGTCGTCTCTTAGTTGGCTACTGAAGGAGGGGATAGAGCACGCGTTGGAATGCCCAGAGTGAAAGGAAGGCAATTCTTGATTCAATCATTCATCCACTCATTCAAAGAAAAATGGTATGCAAATGCTGTATTTCCTTTCATATTTTATGATGTGAAGTAGCGCGTTCATAAAATAAGCCTCACATACATGGCATGTACAACCATGCTTAAGATCAAATTAGATATGGATTGCTAAAATGAGAACTAAATAAAAAATTTATTTGAACATAAATTTCTACTAGAAAACATATATTCTTGTTTCTAAATTATGTACAAAAGTTGGGAAGCAACAACTAGCAATTATGCCCATCAAGAGATTGCGGTAAGTTTTGTAGTGTTCACCATGTGGGATGCCATTTTTCGTTATTTTAAGCCCCACCGGTTATTCTGGGACCTCTTAACGGGTGATCCTCATCCGCATGGTGGCACTCTGTGTCACCGGGTGTTTATCACTTGTGTGATGTCCTGGTGAGGTACAACATGAAAGAATGGAAAAAAAGCAGCGAGTAAAGTACTCCCCCCCCCCACCCCCACACACACACACAAATGTTTTTTTCCACACCTTCGAGCGTAATGGGTATATGTTACTAGATCAATATTTTATCGATCAATCATACACGGTGGGTGACGTGGTCAACA
>CAJHNH020000754.1:135000-155000 GCA_905116865.2 Candidula unifasciata
AAAGCCAGTTTACAAAAATTAACAGACCGTAGAACTTCAAATATGCAAAAGAAGTCGATGAACTACCAGAAGTTTCTGCAAGAGTTTACAGCCAGTGTTCGCGAAGCAAAAGCCAGTTTAAAAAAATTAACAGACTGTAGAACTGCACATATGCAAAAGAAGTGGATGAACTACCAGAAGTTTCCGCAAGAATTTACAGCCAGTGTTCGCGAAGCATATGTCAAATGGTTAAGGATTAATATTTTTAGTGTACTGCTACAGCATATAATTATACTGTTAGTCAACAATTAGTAAAGAGGCAAAGAGTGACTTGCTGTGAGAGGTTAGTTAGTAAATTAAATATTATTTTCATCCACTTACCTAGAGCTCCAAAATATCTTGACACAATTTATCCAAAGTGTTAGTTAGTTAGTTAGTTATTCCTCTTGTGCCAAAGATGGCGCATAGGGCAGAGGTCATAGCTTTCCACGTCTGTCGGTTCTTTGCCACTTGATGTAGGTCTTGAGTGCGACTGAGACCTATGGTTGAGCTCTCCCTTGTGATGGTTCTACGGAGAGTTTCTTTTGGTCTTCCCTGTTTTCTTTTACCCTCTGGTGACCATATGAAGGCTTGGTGGGGAAGTCTCTGTATGTCCATTCTGAGTACGTGACAGATGTAATTCCAGCGACGCTTTCTAATAAAATCAGACACATATTTTTGTTTTGTTTCCTGTCTTATAGATGTATTGGACCTAAAGTCCGACCAGTGAACATTCAATAGCTTTCGGAGGCATCTATTCTCGAAAGCGACTAGTTTCTTATCGATTGATACTGATGATTTCCAACTCTCACAACCATAAGTTAGCACTGGGATCACACAGGAATTGAAGACCTTAAGTTTCGTGTTGTTGCTGAGTGATCTTGACTTCCAGATGTTTGAAAGCAATAGTTTTCTTCAAACACAAGATAGTTTGCACCTGACAATTGTCGATATTCTCCAGATATGGCTTCTAAATTACCTGTTTATGCTATTCCTAAAAGTAAGATTTCTACATTTAAAGTAGAAAATTAATAAACAGCCAGTTCCCAGAAATCCGAACTACTGACTAGAAACAGTCACACACACATCACAACACGATTGTCTTCCGTGACTTAAAATCAAAATTAAAATTGCTGTATATTCACTTTACAATTTGATTTGTAATACGAATACGTTTAGAACATAGGACTTTGTAAACATATTAAGATGTCACACAATGCAACATGGAAACGATGCCAGTAACCTATTTTCGAGGGGTACTCCCCGAAAATGTACCGTGGTTCAGTTAGCAGGACTGAAAGATACAGCTGAACGTGATAATACATACATACATACATACATACATACATACATACATACATACATACATACATACATATATACATACATACATACATACATACATACACACATACATACATACACACATACATACATACATACATACATACATACATACATACATACATACATACATACATACATACATACATACATACATACATACATACATACATACATACATACATACATACATACATACATACATACATACATACATACATACATACATACATACATACATACATACATACATACAAAATGTATGCCCTCAGGGTTCATTGAAAGAGAAGGAGAATAACGGACCCAATCGGATAGATATTAGGGGTAACGACCTTGCTAGCCCCGGCCTGAGATTATTGCCCAAAGACCGGGTTGGCAATGTACATGTGGAAAGAGCTTCACAGAGTTGCATGGTCTGAGAACTCATGCCGGAAGGATGAAATTCTAGGGTGCTCCACGCAGTAAACGCCGTCGCAAAACTACTACTCCCGTGGTTGTTACTGTGTCGTTAGGGAACGACGGGCAGGGTATACCCCACTCGCCCAGAGAGGCCCATGACGTCGACTTTGATGATTCCCGAGAAAGTGGGATCGAGATAAGGTTTTCAACTGCGAGCGACAAGGTGTCGTCGTGCAAGTTGGAGGGTACACTGAGTGAGAAATTAAATCATGATTTAAAGAAAAAGTCTCTAATTGATAAGCTTACATGGTTTAGTAATCTAATATACGAGCACTGTTGCCGCGAGCTCGGGACAGTCAAGAAGACGAAGCCGGGCGTCAAGCCAAATAAAAGCAGGATGCAGAGGGACATTCTGAAGAGCAGGGCAGACAAAAACGCACTCATAAAACGGTTCAAAGCCGCTAGAGGCAGCGAACGGGAGGGGCTGCACGAGGTCTGGCTGCACCTTAAAGCCAGACACAGTGTCCTCTGTCGCGCTGAGCGTTACTGTTACAACAAAAGAAGAACAAAAAGGTAGCGAGAGAAATTCTTTACAGACCCGTTCCAGTTTGCCCAATGTCTTTTCGAGCAACCGAAGTCTGGGACTCTGGCGGTCGGTCACGAGGAGCTTGGGTCCCATCTACGCAAGATGTACTCAGATAAGAAAAGGAATGCGCATCTCGATGACAACCCAGAGATCCTTAGCGGCCTGAAGCGGCCAGAGTTGCCGAAAGTAGCAGTCTGTCAGAATTCAGACCAATTTCGTTGTTGAATGTTGAGGGCAAAATATTCTTCTCTGTTATGGCTCGCAGGCTCACACAGTATCTGATGGCGAAACAATACATCGATACTAGTGTTCAGAAAAGTGGAAACCGGGGCGTCCGTGGGTGCCTTGAACACGCGACCATGATCTGGAAGTTTATTCAGAGAGCCAAGGCACACACAAAAAAAACTCAGTTGTACGTGATATGGTTGGACCTCGCCAACGCCTATGGGGCGGTTCCCCATAAGCTACAGTGGCCGGCTCTTTGCATGTTCCACGTACCGACACAGAGCAACAAAATGATCGAGCAATATTTCTTAAAAGTTCGGTTTACGCTTCTCTACCCCGACGTTTACTACGAGATGGACTGAGCTCCAGGTTGGGATAGCTATAGGATGTACTATCTCGCCAATACTGTTCGTTATGGCCATGCAGGTCATGTTAGACGGGGCGGCCGGCTACAGACAGGGCCTTCAGATTGGGGACCACTGGATGCCGCCACTACGTGCATTAATGATGACCTGATTATAATCACGGATAGTAATGAGGCTGCCCGTACGATTCTTAAAAGATTGGGCGACGTAGTCCAATGGAGCGGTATGCAATTCAAACCGCAGAAGTCGAGGAGTCTGTCAATCCTGAAAGGTAAGGTGGCGGCGATGAGTTTCATGGTGGAAAGGAATCGGATGCCCATCGTTATGTGGGGGAACCGTTGAAGAAATTTGGTCGCGTTTACGATTCGAAGTTGTCTGATAAAGCTGAGGTCTGGCCTGCTCGCGATCGAGCGATGTAGGCTGATAGGAAAGTTTAAAGTCTGGTGTCTCTAATTTATGTTAATCCCAAAGCTCCTCTGATGGCTGCTCGTCTACGAGGTGACGATGACAGCATTGGAGGCAATGGAGCGTAAAATTAACACAGCCATGAGGAAGTGGTTTGGAGCACAACCTTGTCTGACTGTTGTGGCTCTGTATTATAAACAGACGAAGCTGGTACTACCGTTCAAATCAATAGCCGACGAGATTAAATTTGGCAAAATAAGACTCCCGATGATGTTGCGCGAGTCTTCAGACCCCATTCTCACTGCTGTCCAGCCCGCTCTAAAACCACGTGTCAAATGGAAGGTCCTAGATGCGATTGAATCTGCCCAAGATGCACTGAATTTCAGAGAAGTAATGTTACACTCAAACTGACCGTCGAGGCCTAGGGCACGGGAAAGTCAGTTGGTGGTCCAAACCCACAGCCAAAGAGCGCCAAGACATGGTGATACGGCAAATAAGAGACACCGAAAACGAGGTTCAGGTCCAAAAGGCCGCGCAACAGTCGTAGCAAAGCGATTGGATCGTCCTTAAGAGCGCCCTGCCACGAGTACTCACATGGGTTAAGATCTGGCGAATGACCCCGCTGTGACTGAGCTTCATCGTACGATATGTCTACGATGTATTACCGACCGGTGTCAACATGGTCAAGTGGAGTGCGACTAACGACCCGACATGCCCCCATGTGGAGCTAAGCATACGCTCGAGCACGTATTGTCCACGTGCAGAAAAGCTCTAGTTCAGGGTAGATACACTTGGCGCCACAACAAGGTCCTGTTAGAGTAAGCGGCCGTTGTGGACCAAGCTAGGATGAGGGCTAATGCTAGGACCAGTCCTACCGTTAGCCCCGTGCGCTTCCTCAAAGCTGGGCAGATTTATAAATTCAAATTCAACAAGGTTGCAGACTGTGCGAGGGACTGGTTACTGGCGGTTGACCTGCCTGGTCATGAAAAGTACACAGAGTCAATATGGAAGACCGGCCTGCCACCCGACATAATCCTACACTTTGCGGAGAAACGTCAGCTCATCCTGATCGAGCTGACCCTGCCGAATGGACGAGGGTCATATGTACAAGCTTGAGAGACAAAGCGTACACGGTAAGAATATTCGCCGTCGAGGTAGGCGCAAGAGGTCTCGTGTCCACTTCTATGTACAATGTGATAAAACAGTTACGCTTTGAAGAAATGAGCCCAAACGATCACGAAAACAACTGGGCGAGCCTGCTGAAAGGGCCTCGAGCTGGCTTTGGACACAACGGAATGTAGTGGGGGACGTGCCTCGGTGAGCTGGTCCGGGTATCTAGTGGAAAAGAAAGTCTTCTCTCTTAAAGTCCACCATGTCATAATTGTCTGCCGGTGTCCCTCTGCCATTTGCCAACAAAGT
This sequence comes from Candidula unifasciata, assembly GCA_905116865.2. NCBI lineage: Eukaryota > Metazoa > Mollusca > Gastropoda > Stylommatophora > Geomitridae > Candidula > Candidula unifasciata. The sequence continues at coordinate 139,762 of CAJHNH020000754.1, forward strand.
CTAAAATGTATCTGATAAACAAACCGTAAGCCTGCCACTTGGTCGTCCAGGTATGCCAACTGCTCTAATTATGCTACCTCCGCGACTATGTAAATAATCTTCGAAGCTCACAGTACCTTTTGCACAGACATCGTTATGGTCTTGTTCCTGTTCGAGAACATCCGGTAATACGTGCACCAGGAGCAGATCAACCCTGAGCATCATGAACTCAGTCGGGCCCACCCTCCGAAAATGTCTAAAAGCTCGTGGGCCGAAACAATTGTTCACGAGGGATAACTTCTACTGATGATTGGTAGACTCCTGCTGTACATGCTCCCCTGTGGAGTTTCTTCTTATTGTGAGGGACATTTGGGAACGAGTGAACAGTGCGGAGGCGCAAACAGATCATTACGGTCTGAGAGGAATGGCGCTGCGAGGAGTTACCAGGGGATCTGGCGACGCTCAATATTCAGGGGAAAGATAAGTCGGATACAAAATCAGACGGTTATTGATGCCATTGGAATTGGAACTTTATGCTTGATGCTTAAGATGGGGACGAAGCACTTATGGAATTGTCCCGAGTTCTGTGATGTGGATTAAAAATTCGATAAAAAATTCGACTTTTAACATTCATCTTTTTTCAGTCTGACAGCTACAAAGCCCCCTCATCATCCCCGCTCCCCCTATCACTTTTTTTTCCCACGAGCATGGATAGTGGTATTATTTATCTCTGCGATATGAGCCATTCGCCGATGGCATCACTTCTCTCCAGGATTCTAATCTGCATGAAAAATGTCCGCCAAAATTCTGTACGCTCGTTGCCTAGAACTCCGTGTGCCATTGGAATGTGACATAATTGTCTAGAAAATAATATCGGCACATTTCTTCCACCACCCATTTCATGATTATCTTGTTCAGTATGTTATGATGTTGTTCAACGCACAAATATCTAGTTCTAACTATATATCGATTGAACAAATTTTAGGTTTGAAGTGCTTAAACGATGTGCTCAGATAGGGTCAGATAGAGCGATGTATGCTCACTTGAAGGGCATGAGTGTGATACATAATGGAGAGAGCTTTTTGTTTCAATCAGAACTGCGTCAACAGCCTAGGATTCGGTGCATAACTCATCAACCCCGCTTCCAAAACAGGCAAAGATCATTCGAAGCACTGCGATTTCTGGATTATCAGTCTGTAAAATACATTTGGCAAGGTTCAGGAGCAGATTATTGCTGTTAAACTCCAAACATTTTTTGGAGACATAAGAGCTCTTGCCAAGTGGTTTTGTCGGTGAGCGGCCAAGGATAGATACCCGTTCAAATGGCGCCACTTTCCCTTTGCTTGTTTCCGAGGGTTCCATAACAGACAGGAAACGGTAGTGGCGATTCTTGATCTTGAGGACGCCTACAGAAGATTCAGATACAATATGTTGATATTTGCGTTTATTTAGAATGGACTATGTCTCTGGCTAGTGAACTAAATGGCGACTGTCAACATTTGTGTATGACAGACCTCCGCACTGCTATCTGGCCTCAGAACCATGAAGAATGGCTTCGGGACTACCATGGGGTTTTGCAATGTCACCCGTCCTCTTTCATGTAAATACAAACACGTTTGCAGTACTTGTCACACCAGTTTTTTTTTTTTTTTTTTAAATTTTGATTTTTGCAGATGATATTCTTGCAAAAAAGTAACGCTGTAATAGGCAACAAGCAGATCACGAGCTTAAGGCCACTGTAGGTGAAATGACAGACTTGTGTGCAGAAATGGGTTGTCTGCTTTGTGTGTGTGTGTGTGTGTGTGTGTGTGTGTGTGTGTGTTCCCCGGACAAAATAATTGAATTAACTGATGTCTCAAGCGTCACAATTATTGAAAGAAACGTACAAAGAAAATGCAAACTGTGGTACCTAAGTATCACTTTCAACAAAGGACTGTCTTTCATGGAACATGCTGAGGCAGTTGTGGACTAAAATGCTCAGTTTATTATCTTTTTTAAAATCATTTTCCTATGATGTGTGACGGTACCTTTCTAAAAAAGATCTGGTACAATTCCGCCAAAGGTTTCGGCACCCCCGGCAAAGACTGCATTGATCAATATCTTGCAATGCCCGCCTTCAACCATCTTGCGTAGAAGCAGAATCATGTCTCTGTACATAGACAGTGAGCGGGCTCCTCTATCTATCTATCTATCTATCTATCTATCTATCTATCTATCTATCTATCTATCTATCTATCTATCTATCTATCTATCTATCTATCTATCTATCTATCTATCTATCTATCTATCTATCTATCTATCTATCTATCTATCTATCTATCTATCTATCTATCTATCTATCTATCTATCTATCTATCTATCTATCTATCTATCTATCTATCTATCTATCTATCTATCTATCTATCTATCTATCTATCTATCTATCTATCTATCTATCTATCTATCTATCTATCTATCTATCTATCTATCTATCTATCTATCTATCTATCTATCTATCTATCTATCTATCTATCTATCTATCTATCTATCTATCTATCTATCTATCTATCTATCTATCTATCTATCTATCTATCTATCTATCTATCTATCTATCTATCTATCTATCTATCTATCTATCTATCTATCTATCTATCTATCTATCTATCTATCTATCTATCTATCTATCTATCTATCTATCTATCTATCTATCTATCTATCTATCTATCTATCTATCTTGGTTTGGTGTTATCGAGAGCCGAACGTCCATAAATCTATGGCAAACTCCTGGCCGTAAATTTGCCTAGGAAAACTACAACAGCCTCCCTCCCTCCCCCCCCCCCACCCAAAAATATATACTGGGGCTGCCCCTCCAACGGCCAGTGAAGGATATACAACTAACTTTAACTTCATTTGTCAAACAGAGAACGGAAGCACACCAAGAAAAGAATTGAGCTCAGTGACTTCTAAACTACAGCTCCTTTATAAGTTTTATTTTTAGTCACAAAGCTGCTTACGCAAACAGCGTTATACCTCTAACATTTGGTGTACGTTGTTGAGACATCTGATGGCTATGGGATGTTGTCCCAACAATGTTTTCTGTAGGTCGTAGATACTTCTGCTGACAACTTAGTTTACTATCATTTTGTTATTCAGATACTGCTAGATTCTGTTAACTACCGATTTTCAACTTGACTGCTTTATTGGAATGTTGTTTGTACCGACTATCACGAAACCCAAAGACACAGATGGTCCCAGGTGGTGTTGTTTACGAAACCCCTGCAAGAAAAGACGCAGCCAATCACTGGTGGTGGCTGCCCACGTGACTCTATGCCAGCCAATCATTGCTCGGCACGTTACCATCGGCCGCTGCTTCGGCAAGATCGATGGAAAATGAATTGATACAATATCGACCTGGCAAAGGGAAAAAAGTAATTGTCGTTTTCCTCTTCTTTTCGCCTTCTAGTGGAGCAAAGGGTCTCAGGCAAACTATCTATCTATCTATCTATCTATCTATCTATCTATCTATCTATCTATCTATCTATCTATCTATCTATCTATCTATCTATCTATCTATCTATCTATCTATCTATCTATCTATCTATCTATCTATCTATCTATCTATCTATCTATCTATCTATCTATCTATCTATCTATCTATCTATCTAGCTATCTATCTATCTATCTATCTATCTATCTATCTATCTATCTATCTATCTATCTATCTATCTATCTATCTATCTATCTATCTATCTATCTATCTATCTATCTATCTATCTATCTATCTATCTATCTATCTATCTATCTATCTATCTATCTATCTATCTATCTATCTGTCTGTCTGTCTGTCTGTCTGTCTGTCTGTCTGTCTGTCTGTCTGTCTGTCTGTCTGTCTGTCTGTCTGTCTGTCTGTCTGTCTGTCTGTCTGTCTGTCTGTCTGTCTGTCTGTCTGTCTGTCTGTCCGTCAGTCCGTCTCTCTATATATCTATATGTCAATATGTCTGTCTCTCCATGTGGCCAGCTATTGGTTATGTGGTCAGTGATTGGTTATGTGGTCAGTGATTGGTTATGTGGTCAGTGATTGGTTATGTGGTCAACAGAACACCCGTCGCCTTACTTACAAGGACTTTTGCTGGCAACAATTTCAGGTTGTGTTCAGCCATGGTCATTACATTAAAAAAAAAAAAAAAAAATTAAAGAAAACAACAACCAATTAGTTCGAATCGGATTCGAGCTCACTACCTTCCCACCAACAAGCGAGTGTCTATCCACTACGCCACTGCGGCTTGCAACATCACATGTGACATCTATAACTGTTTTATTTTCGGCACCATAAGTAAAGTAAAGGACCATTTTCACATATTCAGGCGCAGTGGGCATATAGGGCTAAATCTATACTTTATAGACCGATCGACACTCGCTTGGTGATGTGGTCAACATCCCGCCGGCTGCCTTTACTTCCCAGGACTGTACCTCTTACCTGGCTAGTTCGACCAGGGAGCCAACGGTATTTTTGTTTAAAAAAAAAAAGTATGTCTCTGTTAGGACTCGAACCTACGACCGTCCTGGCCACAGGCGAGCGTCTAGCCGCTATACCAAAGTGGTTTACCGTCCGGTACGAGTTAGTAATTGTCGAGTTATCACAGGGTTATCTAGTCTCTCTCATCTCTGTGAGTGAGGACGATAGTATCGATCCCAACCCACTCAGTGACATCGACATGGCGGGGATGCGAAGTTGCTTTCTTTCACGGTTCACTTGAGATAATCTCATCTGGTTATGTGCTTCAGCACATACAAACTATAGAGTATCTACCACTATATGTTTGCGTTGTTCTTGTCTGTCAACGACCAACAAAGATGGCGGTAGAGGGCGTGGTTTGTGGTCAAAATGGCGCTGGTATGCAAGTATCGATCGCTGGGTCGTTTAGAGCAGTTGATGAAATCATCATCATCATACACTTTGGCTGATTGTCATAGCTCTCAGGTCTCTGTATTTTGTTTCAGTTTTTATTTTTCACTAAATCACCGTCTAAAACTATACAGCATACTGTATCTTCATTTCCCCTTGATGTTTGTGGTAGTCACTTTGTCATTTAGCATTTCGCTTCTCATCTTAACAAATAACAAAATAAATGATATACTGATAGTTATTGCATTTAACGTTATTTAATTGTATACAGTATACAGTCGAAGTCAACGAACGAAATGTGTTTGTCTGTATGGTGTGAGTGTGTGTGTATGGAGTGTGTTTGTGTGAATATGTGTGGGTTTGTGTGTGTGTGTGTGTGTGATGTGTGTGTGTGTGTGTCTGTGAAAATTAGTTGTAAACTTTACAGGACTTTCCAGAACCAACTCCAGGATTTTGTTAATTCTGGTTTCACTTGATCAGTTGTTAGGACTCTAGGCTTTCAAGCTCAAGACACAGGTTCGAATCCTAGGTAAGGCTGTTTTTTATGGGGGGGGGGGGGGAGTTTGGTGTTGGTCTGTCTGGAACAAACATTAAATACTCTCGTGCACAGTCCGTGGCGAACACACTACCCATGAGCCACTAAATACTCAGTCTCAGACCCCCTCTCCCCTGACCATTGTCTACCTCGCGAAATTGGTAACTACAGGCATTAATGGGAAGTCGCCGTGGTGTAGCGGCTAGATGCTCTTCTACGGATTATAATATCGGGGGTTCGAGTTCTGGCGCATTTAGATGGTTTAGCCACTTCGGGAGTTTTAGTATTGTACGGGAACTTGAGTGTTGCGTGCACATCCGTATTACACATCTGGCTATGTAAATGTAGATAATTGGTTCCTTACCTCTCAGGCATGCTTATAGAGAGGCAGCGGGTCTTTCTTGTTGTCCCCATAATGGGACCTCAGGACCCATAGGAGAATAGACCCTGTAAGAGATACACTTGTCAATGTATAATTGCTACGATAGTAGTAATACACATGATGATGATGAATCAAGGTCTGTCTTGAGACAGTACATACACTGGATTTGCAAGTATCAAGTGCTAACCTTGTGATTGTGAGCCATGTTTGCGTGATTCTCCCCTGTTCAACACGACAAGATGTTGCCCGGCTATTGTTTCTTGTTTTGCAACGCTGAGAGTTGGAATGTTGAGATAGTAACTTATTGCCCTTTGTCCATTGCTTTCATCTGATTTCTGCACCACCACATCTGGATACAATAACGATTAACTCAGTTAATCAAGCGTAATCGCTTGTTTTCCCCCGATTGTCCCGACCACACGATAAAACATAGGGAACTCCAGCCGTCGGGACACACAGCTCAACAGACGCACTCTCGGAAGTCTTGCTCGACACCCGTTTGTTTAGGTGAGTGCAATGTTACTATCTATCGTTAATATTATTTGTTTTTAATGCAGGCCTGTTGTATTATCTTGTGTTTTCAGCAATTGCTTAACATTGGAGCCTTTTGTTTAACATTTCACTGTGTTTATGTTATTTATTTTAATTGCAATTGCTGCAGAAATGCTAACAACAAATAAAGACTGTTTTTTTTTAGGCAGCTAAAAAATAATAATTTGTTTTAAATTGCATTTTTTCAAACAAATATATTCACGGTTTAGAGGTTTGTGTTTTTAATGTCAGATTGTCAACCTTATTGTTGCATTTCGTGTAATTTTATTATCGCCCTATGATAACCGCTAAACATTTTTTTACACTATATTTTATTTGTATAACCTTGAATTTTTAGATTTTTTGTTTGTTTGTTTAAAGAACCTTCATTTACCCATGTTAATTTTGCCAGCAAAAACAAAACAATTTTTTTTTTCAACAGCTGAAACTCAACTCAGTAAGAATGCTAAATTGCTTGTTTAGAATAAAAATATTTACAATATAGAGGTTCATTTGATTTGATTTAATTTATCAATGTAAACATTAGTCTTCAAATTTACGGTTTGTTAATATGTTTATGTGTCACATGTGCTGCAATAACTACATCCCATGTAGTCTTTATATATACATAAATTGCCCCCCCCCCCCCCCCCGGAGTTAGTTCTCGGGGACCCATTGTGGGGAAAACAAGAATAGACCCACTGCCTCCCCAAAAGCATGTCGTAAGAGTCGACTAATTGGGGAGCTTCATTTTAAGGCGGAGTGAATCTGCCGGAGAGGCAAGGAACCAACAGTCTGTATTCAAGAGAATGCGATCTGTAAAAGTAATGCACAGGCAACACTCAGGTTCTGGAGCAGGACTGCAGTTCAGTAGTGGACGAGCAACCGGAACTTTCCTCCAGAGTTTACAGCTGGTGAACGCGAAGAAGAAGTCATAAATTGCCGCTGATTTTTTTTTTTCTTTATTTATTATTCTAATATCAAGATTGCAGTAAATTCTTAAAAAATTATAATAAAAAAACTGATTATTTCACAGCGGCACATTTTGTGTGTGTTAAATTGCACACGCACAACAAACGCATTCACTGTTTAAATGTTCGTCTGTTGTGTTCGCTTTCGAGTAGCGCATGTGCTAGATGAATTATGTTTGTTCGTTGCAGACCACAATAACCATGATGATGCTTGCAGTCGCCTGCTTATGTTTTCTGGCAACAATGCCTGCCTTTTCCTGTGAGTAGAATCTTTTAAACACTTGAATTTTGCCTAAAGAGTGCACTATTTGCATGTTATGACAATTTATTTTCTGATTTTTTTTAATCATTCCTTTATTATTACGGTAATAAGCAATAATTGTGTTTTGTTTGGTGCACTAAATATGCCACCATTGCTCGCGTACTTTTAAGTGACATTTTTATAATACTTGGGGGGGGGGGGAGGGGGGGGGGCGTGTGAAATTATTCATGTACATTTGCTGTAATTAGTGATAATTATATACTATCTGCTAAAGTCAATGTATTTTTAACATCATTAATGTGTATTTACTATAATCAAAGAGTAGCAGGCAATACAATTGTTAAATTAAATCTATCATTGCATGTACGATTTGAAGTAGTAAATATTTGTTTTTCGCAGCCACATTATTCTCATATAGTATAATCCTTTATGGTACCAATTATGACATGTACATTTAATATTGGTCATTTCCTCCGTACACATTTTCAATATATTTTCGAATGTCGATTTGTAAGAGTACATTTTATTCGTTAAGTAAATGTTAATCATTGACTGACTTTTCTTTAGTAAGGTCTGAAAGGCGAGGTCATGACTGGCACTGTAGCCAGCAGTGTTGAGCGCAGCTTGCTCTCCTAAGAGGGTTAGGTTAGTTGAGTATCCTTTACAGGACGTTGCAGAACCAACCCTAACAGGCCCTGGCTGTTGTGTGGTTTTTCTAGGCAAATTTAGGTCCAGTAGTTTGCCATTGCCACTGGACGGTCGGCTTTCTTGATACCGCTGTCGAAACCAACGCAAGGCGCATGGCCCCTCAGCTGGGATCAAACCCAGCATCCCGGCATTACGAAGCGTTTGCATCGACTTAGCCACAGAGCCGACTCCTAGGAGGGTAAAAGTAAAAATTAGTAGCCTGCTGCTGTCCTGTGATCGCACAAGCCAAGTCCCACCTCAACATGGTGCAGACTGGAATCTGTATCTGTGAGGATACAGGCAAACAGGAAAATGGCTGCCTGGAGAGAAGCGGGCGTTGGAATCAGTCGGGCAATACGATTAATTGTCTCTTGTGGGGGCGAGTTGGTTTGCTGGCTCTCTCCGGGTCGGCACGGACAGTCTGACGTCTGCTGGCTTTGCTTGACTGTGGCGTGTTATGTAGTGACTTAGGCTATCGAAGATATAGCGATTTGATACACGAGGAGAGCGAGAGGTGACAAATCAAGCCGTGTATTGCGAGCGATCAATGTTAGGATTCTCACCTGTTTGTTAATTGGGCTGAGCAAGCGATTTGACTGCTTGCGAGCTGAGCTGCCGATTTTTTTATTCGAGTCGTGCAATGCTAAGCCATTTTATATGGCTTCATCACCTATTCACAGTTTAATCTCCCCTTCGGGAATGTTGGTTGAGTTTGACGACTTTTTTCTTTCTTCAGCAAATCACATAAAACAAATCACTGTTGAAACAATCTTAGATACGTCGAATGCCGGACATTGTGTGGCTATGTATGAACCTAATCCAACAGAAGATACTACGTTAATTCTACTGTGTTGGTGTTTCGGTGAGATAATCAACCTCTCAGTAAATAAAAACGGTGTGTCTCTTTACTGTCTTTATTTTTGAGTTTTTATTGGTGTGGTGTAGGGCAGAAAGTCACTTGGTAGTCAAGGTATGCTGACGGCTCTAATATGCTACCGCAGCGACTATAAATAAACTTCGAATCTCACAGTATCTGTTGCACAGTCATCAATTTCGTCTTGTCCCTCTCCGAGAAAATCCGGTAATACGTGCAACAGGAGCGGATCAAGCCTGAGCTTCATGAACTCAGGTGAGCCCACCCTCTAAGATTGTCTAGGAGCTCGTGGGCCGAAACAGTTGTGGACGAGGGGTCACTTCTATTGATGATTGGTAGACTCCTGCTGTACATGCTTCCCTGTGGTGTTTCTTCTTACCAGATTCGCTGTCGAAGCAGACGGTGCAAATTAAGATTTTGTCTTGTTGCCGTTAAAAACAGAAACACTTTTCATCCAGCTGTCGAAGGATTGATTCCCTGTCTCATTAAGGCTGTGCATTGTAATTGCATGACAGATGGCAAATCTGATTCTGAAACGTGTTTATAGTTTTTCTTTCATCGTTATAATTACTGATTAAGAAGGTAGTCTGTACAATAGTTTAACCACTTGAGCATATTCCTGTGGCTCAGTGTCGTGAGCATCAAAGCATTTTAGCGTCTATGCGGCTTTTCTGCTATCCCTAGTCTAGAATCATTGACCGGACACGCATGGGGATTGTCACCTGACGTCCTATGCGCCATCAGCAGTGCTAGAGCTCCAGACCTTTCACAACAGTGAATCACAATGTCTGAGGTTTGTTTAAACAACGGATCAACATTATGACACGCTGGTGGTAATCCAAAATTGCTCCGTTCTGCTCCTAATTTAGGTCTGAGTCCGAAGTAGCTCAGCGCAGTTTACGGGCTAGGTAGCACCGGCGAGGATCCTGAACTATTTTAGGTATTTTTAACTTCAAATTTTGCCAGTGAGGCGCAGTTTGGCTACTCTTTTTGATTTCCGACTGCCAAGGTATTTTTTTTAAAGTGCAAAACAATACATACGAGTGTCCGGCCTCACTATCCAGAGACCACGGGAAATTTCCAGACGTCCACGTAAAAAAAATCCCAGCCTTTACAAGGGATTGAACGCGGGACCTCTCCCACTCGAGGCGGACACTATACCTCGAGACCACGCAGCACCCCTAAATGACATTGTTGTGAAGGCTAAATAAAACCCATAATTAGGAGCCCATGTAAATATCTTATGAGTTAGAGCTTTCTGAACCAGTTAACAAAGCCACCAACAACAGTCGACTGCGGTAATTTTACATTCAGTTTTCAAATCTTTTACTCACTGTCTCTAAACCTCAATGAAGGCGTTTGTTTGGCCCATGTCCTAACTTATACATACATATTTGTTTCCACTGGATGCTAAGTGGTCAGACACAGTTCCACTGTGTGCATGTAGAGAACATATCTGCATCAGTTTCAGTGTTTTTTGGTGCCTGTCCTCCTGGGCAAAGGTTGGAGTCTCCAGTCTTGCATTTACTTTAGCTGTGGCTGAGGAAGGAGTAGCCGTAGTGTAGTGGCTAGACGTTCGCCTGCGGATCTGAAGGTCGTGGCTTCTGGTCCTGACGGAACCAGTCGTTTTTTTTTTTTTTTAATGGCTTGGCTTCCGTGTAGGTTCATAGGCAGACCGAGGCTTGAGTGGGTGCTATGTATAGTCTTGAAGTAAAAGCAGCTAGCGTGATGCTGACCAACATCACCCACCAAGTGCCGATTGGTCTATAAAATATATCTGTTGACCCATTTACTCAATACGCCTGAAGTCGTGGAAAAGGGTTCCTGACTTCACTTTACTTATGGCTGCGACGTCTGATGGGTCTAGTTCGCAGTTTAAACCAAATGGTCTAATTCTTCCGCGTGATGAGGTTGACCTGCGTCTCCGTAACTGTGTCCTGGAGGGGAAGTGCTTCAGTGAATTCAGCTGACTGCCTCAGTCTTGAGTTCTATTTTGCACCAATGTGCATCTTGCATCTTATTGTTCTATTTGGCTGATAAGTGCATCTTGCATCTGATTGTTCTATATTGCTCATAAGTGAATCTTGCATCTGATTCTTCAAAATAGCTCAAAAGTGCAGCTTGCATTTGTTGGTTCTATATTGCTCACATGTGCATCTTGCATCTGACTGTTCTATATTGATCATTAGTGTTTATTGCATCTGTTTGTGCTATATTGCTCACAATTGCAATTTTGCAGCTGATAATTGTTCTATTTTGCTCACCAGTGCATCTAACATCAGACTGTTCTTTTTGGCTAGTAAGTGCATCTTGCATCTGAAGGTACTATTTTGCTCATAAGTGCACATTACACCTGATTGTTTTATATTGTTCACAATGTTAGCTAGTTACTGTGCCCATTAATTTTAGGTAATATTGAAGTAGCTTGGAATCTGCTAGAGTACAGTCTGCTTGGTCAGATGACGCAAGGAATTCATTGCAGATCCAAACTCATTGAACGGTTCTTGCTGATCGTTTTCCATTGACTTAAATACTGAGAGAGCGTGTGTCAGTTTCACTAACCACTTCTATCTATTTGCTGTATTCACTGAGTAATCTGGATTCTGCTTCCTACAGCGCATTGCCTTCAATTTGTAACTGGCGGAGTTTTTTTTTTTTTTTTTTTTCTAGGAAGAATGCACTCTCCTGTGGCACCATTGGTCTACGAAGTGTGCACGTTGTGTGTTTTGTGTCAGCCTGCTAGCAATTATTTTCTGTTCCAAATTATCAGATTGTACAATATAATCTTGAATTATGTGTGTCGTTTTAAATTATCATCACTGACTGATTATAAACAATGTTGTAGTTAAAAAAAACCTGTTTCAATTAACTACAAGTATTTTGAATGCAAAGCAATGTGTTGCTGCCAGATTAGTTAGCATTTAAACATATAATATGTGCATTTCACGTAAAGCCATGATGTTTGTGTTTTGTTGATATAAGAAGTCCAAGCATAGGTGTCAGAGAGGGGACTATAGCACATTATGGCCCCCTTAAATAATCATGTAATAGGACTAAGATTGCCCCTTTAGCTATTTACAGCAATTTTCTTGAAACATTTTGGTTAGTTGTAATTTTCACATAATTTCAAGTCTATTAATATATTTATGTACTTTTTTGTTTGAGTAGAAAATGTATAAGGCAGTACATCTTTCAATGTTTAAATTAAATTTACAGTTTGTTGCGTGTCATTTACAGGACGTTGCAGAACCAAACCGAGCATTTCTTAAGACTGATTTTACTGGGAAGATTTAAGTTCAGTAGTTTTCCATTACCACCACTTCCTCCTCTCCCCATTTCGATACCATTGTTGAAACCAGTGCAAGGCGGTCTGCTGCCAAAACACACCCATCTGTTATCAAACTCGGCACCGCAAGGTGGGTTCACAACACCTTAGCCACAGACGCCGACCCTAAACTATTTGAGTCCTAAGGAACGCATCATACGTTTGTAGTTTCCTACTCAAAAGCCCAGTTAACCACCTGGGACTCAAAGAGTTAACGGATAGTGAAAAACGCTGAAGAGTTAATATCCGTCCATTAAAACGCATCAAGAAATGGATCAGAGTTGTGTATATTGTCAACATTATACAAGTTGCCTTTTGTGATTTGTTTGCCTGTGTCAAGTATATCCTACTGTTCTATATTGCGGAGTGATGAAACTTACTTGCGCGATAAACAGTTTGCTTAAAGAGTGTAGTCAATTATCTGCCATGGTCTTTCAGGTAATATCTTGAATCTTGAGGAATTAGACGTAGACAGTCAGTCTGGACATGTTATGACAAGGAATGGACTCCAGAGCTTGGTAACTAATGGTAAAATTCATGGCAAGAGAGTAAAATAAAGACAAAGAGATAAATACTAGGATTGGCTGGGCGGAGGAAATTACCTAGCACATGTTAAGGAACTGTATGCAGTCACCAGAACGATTTGCAATGAGACAGAAGTTAGGTTCATTATGTGTGTGAAGCTTGGATGAATCGAATGGGTCTGTAACGGAGCAAATGCTAGAAAGTTTGAATGTGTACAAGAAGACGACATCTGTGAAGTGTATCTGGCCATACACATGGACAAAATCATAGCAGTGAAAGCTTACAAGGAACTAAAATAGTATGTATGTTGATGACGTCCGCTGGTGAGTTTAATGGGAGCCATTGTGTACAGGGTATTTTTATATTGTATGTAGCATTGAACGTAACGAGGTGTAAAGGCAAGTCGAAAGCCTGAGATTCAACCTCTTGGAACAACAATAAACATATTACGTTGAAAAGTATTTTCCTCCCAGTCATTGTGGGCCCGGTTTGTCTTCCTCGTTGTTACTGTTCTCTAATGGGACATATGAGGTCCCAGCAACATATAATAATTATCAGTGTTTCTCAAGCTTTGTATACCCGCGTGACCCACCTAAGATCTAGCCAATCACATTTAAAAAAAAAACACACAAGCTCGCGCACACACATGAACACACACACCGAAATAGATGGCAGTTTATTCTCCAAATCCGATGTTATAAAATTAACCATACTAAGTATACAATTAACCGTTGAATGGTTTGACGATCTAAAGAGAATAAAACCAACGATGCCAGCAGCAAGAGCGCACAATCTGAAAATGGAAACACCAAGAGGAAAGGGAAGACCGAGAAGAAGATGGATTGAAGAAGCACTGACACCTTGGGACTGCATAACATCACGGCTTATCAAGCAACCGAGCGTACCCTGGCTCGACTGGCGATCTTTTGATGATAAAAGAAGAAAAAAGATATAATGTTCGGTTACTGAGACATCTATTCACCAGCGATCGAGAGTGATTGTGAGGAACAGGTACAATGCAATACCAAAAATGCAAACGATAAACGATCAGTGGAAAATGCTGAAAGAGTCTATCCAACAGACAAGCAAAGAGATTTTACCAGAAAGAAGACACAAAGCTAAACAGAAATGGATGACCGACCAAATTTTAAAGTTAATGGTGACAGAAAGGAGCGTATAATTTGCACAGAAGTATATGACAAGATAAAAAAAGAAAAAAAAAGGATAATTTTCTAAAAGGCAAAAGAAATGTGGCTAAATGAACAATGCAATAAAATTGAACACAGGACTGTTAAAGATGCAAATAGTTTGCATAAACAAATTAACGATCCAACTGGAAAAAGATACGAGTAAACACAGGTTGTCTGAAATCAAAAGCAGGAGAAGTCTTAATGGAGGAAGAGATATTATAACTAAATGAAATGAATACATAAGAGAGTTATATGATGGAAAGAGAGCAGAAATACCAGAAGAAAGAGACTCACATCTTCCCAATCTATTAGTGACCTGTCTGCTTCTTTCGATAGCATCAGGACCACTCTTTCTTTGTAGGGCGAAGTTTCCTCTGTCTGTCCTGAGAACAAAATAGTTTCCCCTGAATTTAGAATACTCTTCCCCGACCCAGTCCGTCTAGTTTCACATAACCCTTAAATACTAATTCTTTAATGTTTCATTGCTCTTACTACTTCTATTGTCCTCCCTATATCATAGAGAGTTCTAACATTCCAGGTGCCAATTCTGGAGGTTTTTCTAGCTGAGAGGTACGGCAACGATCCGGATTCCTTACGGCTTCCTCCACACCGTGTCATACTTCTTCTTTTTGAAGAGCTTCCGCTTATCTTGATGGGCTGGGTTTTACTTGCTTCTCTTTATGACTTTTCCATGGTTGGTTGGTTTTTGTCGCTATTGTTTTTACAGGATGAGGTAGCCAACCTCAAGCACAACCCTACCCTTAGTCACCTCTGACGACTTGCCTGGTAGGGTGCAGTTACTATTCTTTACTTCCCTTGAGGGCCCCGGTGACACACATACTGAAAAGAGAGACATTGGAAAACAATGTGACAACTGAAAAGATCAGTGGAAAAAGGGGTAGAGGCAGACCAAGAGAGATGATGCTGGATGGGCTGAAACGATGGCATGGAGGGATATCATCAAGTGAGCTGTTCTAGGCAACCAGGGATCGTGATCTTTGGAGACGCACGAGCGCCTACGCCAGTTGGCAGGGCACATGATGATGATTATGAGACATCTGTTTCTGCTAAGAGGTTAGAAAGTCTGATACAC
>CAJHNH020000754.1:165000-170000 GCA_905116865.2 Candidula unifasciata
CGATCTCGAGCAGGCCTGTAGTCAGTGACTCGTGCATTCGTTGGACGGCTACTTTTTCAGATAACTTCGATTCATAAACGCGGTCAAGGCTCTTTACCGTTTCGTCCAGACCCATGGGGTGTGATTCTTTGCCACCGTAAAAGTGACTGCCGCTACCTTACTTTTTATGATTGACAAACTTCTTGATTTCTGCGGTTTGAATTGCATTTCACACTATTCGACAATGATGTCCAATCTTTTCAGAATCGTGCGGGCATCTTCCTCACTGCTCTTTATTAAATTTGTGACATCCATTAGTGCACGTAGTGGCGGCATCCAGTGGTTCCTAATCTGAAGGTCTTGCCCGTAGCCGGCAGCCCCGTCTAGCATGACCTGCATGGCAATAACGAGCGGTATTTGCGATATCGTACATCCCATTTCTATCCCAACCTGAAACGCAGTCCATCTCGTAGTAAACGTCGGGGTAGAGAAGCGTTTAGCGAACTTTGAGAAATATTGCTCGATCATTTCGCTGATCGGTGTCGGTACATGGAACATGCGAATGGCCTGCCACATTAGCTTATGTGGTACCGCCCCATAAGCGTGGACGAGGTCCAGCCATATCACGTGCAATTGGGTTCTCTCTGCTTTAACCCTCTGAATAGACTCCTAGATCATCGTCGCGGTTTAAGGCACCCGGGAACGCCCGCGATTCCACATTCTAAACAGTCCTATTGATGCATTTGTACGCCATCAGATACCTTGTGAGTATGCGAGCCATAACCGAGAAGATTATTTTGCTCTCAACATTCAACAGCGAGATAGGCCTAAATTGGGACAGACTCGAGGAGTCTCACTTCTTGTTAATGTTGACACCGTTGCTTTCTGCCACTGAGTACATATGTGTTTTTTGCTTCACGCTAATCTTAGCAAGCAGTGAAGCATTCGGAGGACTTTCGGACAGCGATTGTACACGACGTATTAAACACCATTGGACCCTGGGACGGACATGCCTTTAGCTCTCTTCATAACTTCTTTGAGCTCAGAAAAAGAGGGAGGCATCGTTTTAAACGGTACCTCCGGCAGCTCGGGCTGCTTCAGGCCGCTGGTGATCTCTGGGTTGTTAACAAGAGGTTCATTCCTTGTCGGATCTGAGTACATCTTCAGTAGATGTGACTCCAGGTCCTTTTTACCGACCACCAGAGTCCCAGAATTTGGTTGCTCGAACAGAATCGGGCAAACTGAAACGGGTCCCTAAAGAATTTCTCTCGTTCCCTTTTGGTTATCTTTCTGTTCGCACAGAAACGCTCTGCGCTACAAAGGGCACTGTGTCTGGCTCTCAGCTGCGACCAGACCTCGTACAGTCCACCTCCTCCCCTTTCCCCCCGTTCAATGCCTGTAGCTGATTTGAATCGTTTTCTAAGTGCTTTCTTGTCCTTTCTGCCCTTCTCCATGTCCCTCTGCCTTTTCCTTTTACCTTGCGTGACGCCCAGCTGCGTCTTCTCGACAGTCGCCAACTCGTGGGAACTGTGATCGTATATTATGTGACCAAACCGTGTTAGCTTGTCACCTAGCGACATTATCCTAATCTCACTCTTTTTTACAAAGTGTCCACTCCAGCTTGCACCACGACACACTATTGCAGGTGGACACTTTTTTCTCGCACGCACTTCGTCAGGAATCTTTAAATGTGCGCCTCCTTCATTAACATCTTGGGTCTGTCGTTTCATGACGAATCAATAACTAGAGGAGTAGCTATATGCCGACGCTTACTGCGTGGCGCACCTTCGCATTTCATCCCTCCAGCATGCGTTCTCAGACCATGAAACATGAAGCTTTTCCCACATGTACATTGCCAATCCGAACGATGGGTAGAAATCTCGGTCCTGGCGCTAGCGGGGTCGTCACTGTTTTCTTTTAATTAGGGTGGGTCCATTATTCAGGAAGCATTCATTTATGAAAAAGAAAAAAAAAATACAGACAGGTAACCTGTAATTTTCTTTAGCCAGTGAAAGTTACGCCGTTATGGATGCAGCCCAGAGCCACAGTTAAACATCATTTCTGTGAGACTGTCACATATCACTCCTGTCGCGTGCCTAAGGTCAGGATTTCTCCTTCAGAACCAACAGCACTCAGAAATAATTATGTTGAGTCGTTTGGCTCGTATTGGTCTAAGGGATTCCCCGTGGCCAATATACGCTCAACTTATCTCTGGAGTAGGGCAACTCAAGTATTGGCACTACAAAATATGTCAGTATATGAATACAATATTTCTAGGCACACTTGGCTGGACACCCCCACTACTTATTAAAGAAAGCTCCCTGGTTATGATAGTTCATTATCATAACCATGTTAACACATATAATGAAGATACATACACACACAACTGCTAAACACTTAAAAAGGTGAAATAGAGACACCTAAGTCAGCCATGAAAATGAATGCATGTAATCAATATAAAATGGATATATAATGGTGAAACAAATTCCAGCTATCAGTGGAAGAATCTCAGAAAATAATGTCTAGATACCAAAGATACTACACAGACGCAGGTCCTGGAGGTGACATCTTGTCATCATAGGGAAACATAGGAGCTGTGAGGCACAAAGCAAATCAGGCATCAAACTTAGCTTATCTTCTTTCTGTCTATGATGCCTCCCTCAGCTCCTGATGATTCGACTGTCTGTGGTGACTCTGCCTCAACTGGATCAACTGGTAGAGGAGTACCTCACCATAAAGGACACAGCACACAGCAAATAGCTCCCATTAGTCATTAGCATCACTGTCCATGAGCTATACACATGTTCTGGCACTGTAGGAAGCTTGGGGTATATGGCACCTCAAACTGACATCACTCTCCACACTTGGAAGTTGGGTGATAAGTGGTAGGTAATGGGTAAATTGATGGATGGGTTATAGTTGGTGGGTGTTGGTTGGACTGTGAATCTTCTGCCAGCTCCTCACAAAGGGTTCATCCTGCCAAGAAATAACTCAGAATTAGTCATCACCAAGAGGGTAACATCTTGACATTAAAGACAGAACAAGCATTAGTCATCAACCCCCATCTGCTTAGTCCACCCTGCTCTCCTGTTTCATTCCTCAGAATGCCTCTCCAGACCAGGAGACACAAGTCTCCTATATTCATCTGTCTGTTTAGTGCAAGAGAATGCAAGTCAGATATACAGTGGAGCTAGATAGAGTGTTCTAACACATATATCACTCTCTCTCTCCCCTCCCCTCTGCACACAGACACCCATATTTACTGTCGGTACATTTAATTCTTATGCCACCCAAAGCTAGTCCTAACATTCATTGATATGGGTCACCACACTCGCACACTGGCCAACAAAGTCCTGACCTAATTCTGTCCCCATTTTGTAGGCACAAACTTCTATAGTTAGTTTAAATAGTACACATTTGTAAGGTTATTAGGTTTACCAGTATGGGTGGTTTATTTAAGGCATAGGCTATTTAGTCTGTACAGGGGAAGGTCTACGTTCGAATCCGCTTCTCTAGCGATCAAGAACGGTCGAACTATGTGTGATCCCACAGCCGATACTGATCTCTCTACAGCAGTGACTACTTTACAGTCATCATTTTAGGTACTCGTAAACTATAATTAACTTACCCAAGCATATGCAAAAACTGAGACATTCCAGATCGCCTTGTGAAATTGAAATTATACAGGCATAGATTGACACGTCTGGACGCTTGGAAGTGGCAAGAAAGAATGGCGTCACTTCTGCACTTCAGGCGTTGGTAAAAAAAGGAGTTCCCAGTATACATGGGCAAGGAGTAAATCTGTTTCAAAGAAACCTCAAATAACTCCCCTAATATATATCGAAGATATATACATTTAAAAGTGGAGTTTAGTTAAAGCAACCAGAAAATGTAGACATAATAATGTTGTCTAATAAAGGCCTATATATATAGATATAAGGGACTATATCTTTCCGGGCGAGTCCAAGTTTGAATTTTTGCCGATTACAGGTAAGTCAAGTTACCAGCCTTACGAACTGATGAGTAATGGCTTATTATTTCACGACAGAGACGCAAGTTCTATTTTATTATATATGTTTAGAAGGATCAATGGCAAGCAAATTGTCAGTCAAGTTCCTCTGCCATCATCCTCACAGTGAGACATGGGTCGTGTATCGGTTATCTGACTTTGGTAATGAGCCTATCCCTACGTATAGAAATTGGACATAGTGCACATCTAAAGACAAACTAATTGTTGTAACATATGCATAAATTTTTCGCCTTTTCCTATCAGGAGGGGGGAGAAAGGGTAAGTATTTTATGTTAAAGTAAATTATGAAATTGCGTTTCTGTTACGTATTATGTATGTATGTATGTATGTATGTATGTATGTATGTATGTATGTATGTATGTATGTATGTATGTATGTATGTATGTATGTATGTATGTATGTATGTATGTATGTATGTATGTATGTATGTATGTATGTATGTATGTATGTATGTATGTATGTATGTATGTATGTATGTATGTATGTATGTATGTATGTATGTATGTATGTATGTATGTATGTATGTATGTATGTATGTATGTATGTATGTATGTATGTATGTATGTATGTATGTATGTATGTATGTATGTATGTATGTATGTGTGTGTGTGTGTGTGTGTGTGTATGTATGTATGTATGTATGTATGTATGTATGTATGTATGTATGTATGTATGTATGTATGTATGTATGTATGTATGTATGTATGTATGTATGTATGTATGTATGTATGTATGTATGTATGTATGTATGTATGTATGTATGTATGTATGTATGTATGTATGTATGTATGTATGTATGTATGTATGTATGTATGTATGTA
The DNA here is from genome assembly GCA_905116865.2 of Candidula unifasciata. Classification (NCBI taxonomy): domain Eukaryota; kingdom Metazoa; phylum Mollusca; class Gastropoda; order Stylommatophora; family Geomitridae; genus Candidula; species Candidula unifasciata. Next base: position 169,831 of record CAJHNH020000754.1, read on the forward strand.
TGTATGTATGTATGTATGTATGTATGTATGTATGTATGTATGTATGTATGTATGTATGTATGTATGTATGTATGTATGTATGTATGTATGTATGTATGTATGTATGCATGCATGCATGCATGCATGCATGCATGCATGCATGCATGCATGCATGCATGCATGCATGCATG
>CAJHNH020000754.1:177500-236253 GCA_905116865.2 Candidula unifasciata
AATCTGTAACTTCATGAAAGTCTATTTTTCTCGTCAAGATGTAATCAGCCTGTCCCTTAGTTTCTGGATCATTCCATTTATACCATTTAAAACCTTGTGAAGCTCAATGTTGAAAGAAGGTGTTGGTAAAAACAAGGTCATGATGTGCACATATATCCAACAGTCGTTCGCCATTTTCATTTCTAATGCTGTTGTCTCCATAACTGCCTAGGTATCTTGTAAATTTTCTTCTGTCTCGTCTTGTCTTACCGTTAAAATCACCCATCACGATCACCTTCTCGTTATTATCTATCTTACAAATTTTATCATCCAGGTCCTCAAAGAATTGATCTAAATCCTCTTCACAGTAATTTCTATTGCACGAAGCATATATTTGAAAACAAACCTCCGAACTATTTCCTATTTTTAATTTCAAACTTATAATTCTTTCCGAGATGTAGTTAACTTCAGGTGTATTTTTTGTAGTTTTGGAATCGATGATAAATCCTACCCCATGCTTTGTACGTTGCATTTCCTTTGCTCCCGATTGTAACAACACGTAATGTTTATGTAGTTTCTTTATTCCTCGTCCTTTCATTCTCACTTCTGATAAGCCCAATACTTTAACATTATATTTCTCCATTAATTATATCACTTGTTCTTCTTTATTGCCCCATTCTCATAAATTGATTGTCCCTACCATGGTCTCAACCTTCTGCTGGTCTCTATTTTCCCTCTTTCTAAAACATCTCCTATATTCATCTTGCGAATCTTTTTTCGAACCGCTGAATCCTCCGCCGACTTGCCGGGCCTGTCGCGAATTCATCTTCAACTGAACAACTACACAAATCTAACACATTGAACATTCTTTCTAGGAATAAACATATCTTTTTGTCACAATATTCGGCGAACTTTGTTTACGCGGCTATCTTGGCCAGATAAAAACACCTAAATTAAATTAGTAACAAAGGGGAGGAATATAATATGAAAATAAACACTACGAAGGCAGAGATATTGGTGATAGGAAAACAGAAATACACTTTAGAAATAAAATTAGAAAAATAGCACCTAAAGACAAATAGAGGAATTTAGGTATTTGGGTGTAATTTTCACGTCCGACAGAAAACTTGACAGAGAAATTAGCTCAAGATGTGCACAAGCTAATCAAGTAATGGGACAACTATCTTTCATGTTGACACACAAGCAGATACCTCAGAGTAGTAAAGTGAATCTTAACAGAATTATTTTTTGCCAACACTATGCTATCAATGCCAAACATGGACACTTACATCCTCAAATGAACGTAAAATTGTGACAACAGAGATAAAATGCCTTAGAAGAGCTGCAGGAGTTTCAAGGAAAGACAGAATACGAAATCACGAAATCAGACGAATGCTGGGAATGAAGCCAGTCTTACAGGTCATCAAAGAACAACAAATGAAGTGGTTTGGACACCTAACAAGAATGCCCTGGTACTATCTGCCACAGCGAACCACACTAAAGCGTTACAACGGGAATAGAGCGAGTGAAAGACCACGGAAAATATAAGTGATGGCATTAAGAACAGCCTCACGGAAATAAACATGAGTCTTAAAAGGTAATAGTGCTCTTTACAGAGCTCATCAACGAACATTACATCTCCCCCAGACACTTCGCTGAGGTACAAGGTGGAAGAGTAGAAGAACAAGAAGAAAAAGAAAAAGAATAAGAAGAAGAAGAAGAAGAAGAAGAAGAAGAAGAAGAAGAAGAAGAAGAAGAAGAAGAAGAAGAAGAAGAAGAAGAAGAAGAAGAAGAAGAAGAAGAAGAAGAAGAAGAAGAAGAAGAAGAAGAAGAAGAAGAAGAAGAAAAAGAAGAAGAAGAAGAAGAATCTAATTAGTCCACCCCAATGAATATGTTTCAGTGTACAGTTTATGTTTTCTAATTCTGTGTCTTTTGTAAAATGCTACACTGACATCGCCAGAGGCCTATTAAGTAACAGTCCTACATGCATTATATTCTGATGGTTTCAGTTATTGTAGTCTTATTATCGTACACAACCAGACACTAAACAGCAAGGGGAGTTAAATTATGTACACAGATGAACAAAATATTCAACTGCAGCTTTTATTTAGTTAACTTTGAGTACTTTTGATTATAGTTATGGAGCCACTGTAGAAGAGGGACTGAAAGTTAACCGTCAGCCCGCTTTTCGTGTGTTCTAATACCAAATCGAGGCTGAACTGTCTTTCTTACTTGACAGGCCATCTTTTAGGTTAAGTTTGTAAACCAGTTACAAAATCTTCTAATCGTCACTGGCACGATACTTTGTCCAGTCCAACGCCTACTTTACGGCGGGAAAGATAGGCGGGACCTGACCTACTAGATTGTCTGATTTGTTGTTGTTGTTATCGATCCAGCGGCGCATGAGCTTTCGCCCTTCGGCCCAATGCCATGTAGTGGAATTGCTTGTTTTCATAAGCTGTTCTTTTCCTCTGTACAAGGTGTTCCACTTGTCTGGTCTCGGAGCGAGGAGCATTCTTCTAGTCTCGCTGAGTTTTGGGCACTCAGAGAGAGGGTGTTCAACAGTTTCTTAGGGGTAGTTACTTAGCTGGCACTCTGGGGAGTTTTGTGGCTGTATTCAGTTTAGATTTAGTGGGGTATGTTGCGTTCTAAGTCTGAAGATGGTGGCCTGGTCCCTTCTTGTTAGATGGTTAATGCTGTCATTAGGATCAGGACCAGCCATCTGTCAATAAATCTCTCTTCCAGTGTCTCCCATGGCCCATCTGTTCAACCAAGTCTCTTTTTTTATAGCTCTTATAAGTGTTTTTGCTGTCTGTAGGGTTGTCGCTGTAGGTGGTTGTTCTTGTGTTGCTCCTTTCTTTGCCAATCTGTCAGCTCTGTTATTACCTGGTGTGACGGAGTGGCATGGAATCAACTGCATCACTATTCTGATGTTGTATGAGGCAATAAGCTGATCAGCATCTAGGAAAATCTTGGCTATGTCAGTTCTGCAGCGTTCACTGCCCTCCAGAGCTTGAAGGGAAGACATTGAATCTGTGAAGATGAGAATATTTTGGGCCTTTGAAGGGTAAACATCCATTACAGTCTTTAGGTGGTATACTGCTGTTTCCAGTGCAATTATTTCGGCTTCATAATTTGAACAGAATTCCCCGCATGCATCAAAAATCTCTTCAACAGATCCATCAGGATAATCTATGTAATTTCATAACATGCTTTAATGGTAGCTTTAAATGCAGATCCATCAGTATAAACATGTATCCATTCTTGGGGGTAAGAATCAACGGTCTTTAGGGATGAGTTCATAAGAGCGATTGGGTCGGACTGTTTGGTTTCCTCGCCTACCAATTTAATTCGGACTTCTGGAGCTTAAAACAAAGCATGTGGTGATAGGTTTCTTGCAACATTCTGAATGCCTTGACGTCTTTCTAGGAGGTGGTATCCGTCCTGAATTTCATTAACACAGTGTAAAACCGATTTGTGCTTTATTCTATGTTTGTATTCTTAGTTTTCTACAAGGTGTCTATTAGGATGGTTACGATTCTTTCTAACGCATCTTTCCTACATTTCTAAAGTGGCTTTTTCTCTCCGCCACCCGAGGGGTTCCAAATTTGTATAGATTTCACATGCAGCAGTTGCTGTAGACTGCATAGCTCCTCAGATTAATCGGAGGGCATTATTTTGTACCCTGTCAAGAGTCTCTAGGTTAGTTTTGGAGCAGTTTGTAATTAGTGAGTTCTTGTACTCTGTCACAGAGCTGACATATCCTAGACATAAGCCCCTCAGAGTTTTCTTGTCTGATCCCCATGATGTACCTGCAAGTCTCTTTAATAACTGTAACAGCCTCAATGCCTTATTCCTTACGTTTTTAATATGATTCTTGAGGCTGAGCTGCCGGTCAAGTGTGACTCTAAAGTATGTAGGATGCTCTTCTTTCATCACTTGGTGTTTGTCTAACCTCAGGTTGATACTCTTACTTGTTACTTGATGGCTTTTGGTAAAGATTGTGTGGACCGTCTTTGCACAGTTAACCTTGAGATTCCATCTTTGGCAGTACGCATGCAGTCTTCTAAGGTCTCCATTTAGTCTTTGGGCTCCACTTACCACATTTTCATGACTCTGCCATATTGATAGGTCATCAGCGTACAAGGCTTTTTCGGCCTTGATTTGTTCTGGCAGGTCATTGATAAAGATAAGGAACAGTGTACAGATCAATGATGAACCTTGTGGCAAGCCCTCCTCTAAGATTGTCTGATAAAAAGGTTGAAGCTATGCCGTGAAACGGGTAGGAGTATCAAAAACGGAAGCTATATGGTGTATAGTGGCATTGGAAAAACTAAAGGCAGGTTGGGCGAGGCCAGTGGCAGGGAAAGAAGAGGTGGTGCTGTTCACGATAACCATGGCGTTTAAATTAGGTTACGCAATGGGCGCTATTTCATTCATAAATCATTAGACTGCTCGGGGGCGTAGGGGTGTGACCTAATTCTAGATTGTAACGGGTACAAAGACGATATGCGAGGTTGCGGCGTGTCGCTCTTCATTGCGCCGTTCTGTGAGCAACGCATTGACCGATATTGAGTGTCGCTGTTCATTGTGCCGTTCCGTGAGATATCCCAGTCGGAATAAACTCACACCCCTGTGACTCAGACGAGTCCAAGAAGGGTATTTCACACTTTATTTTTTTTTTACTGGCCTTTGTCTTTACACAACCCGACTAAAATGATTACCCGGCAATACCCTGGAAAGTAATGGCGGCCGGTGTCACCTTAATCACATCAGCCATCATGTGCTGCTTGATCTATAGGTCTGCACCATATTCCATGTTAACCATTGTCGTAAAATGATCACTGTTTTTTTTTTCATAGCTGTTATTCTTGTTATTTTTTTAACCACCAGATCGAAGCAGTTGTAAGTTGCATGTTTGTCTCTTTATCTAAATATTGTCTTACATGTAAATCTTGTTGTGTTGATACATGTTGAGAAATTCACTAGAGAAGACCCAGATCAGATGTTTATTTAAAAAGGGGGTAAGCAGAGGTTTTGGAGGATGTTCGTCAACTTTAATCTGCTCTCATTATGCTACCGTAGCGATTATGTAAAAAAAAAAAAAATTCGAATCTCACAGTACCTCCTGCACAGTCACCAAATTCATCTTATCCCTGTCCGAGAACATTCGGTAATACGTGCAGCAGGAGCAGATTAACCCTGAGCTTCGTGAACTCAGATGGGCCCACTCTCTGAAAATGTCTAGGAGCTCGTAAGCCGAAAAATGTGTCAACGTGAGACCACTTCTACTGATGTAGACTTCTTCCTAATCTGGCTGAGTTGGTACTATTAGAATGTCGTCACTTCGTTGGCTACTGAGAAATAAGGAGCAGGTGTGGGGATATCCCGCGGGCAGTAATGTGTCAGTTTTTGATTCATTAATTCACTCATTCATTCATGTCTACAAATCCACATTAGCCGATAATCTAAGGCAATTATGAAGTCAGACAACTTATCTCCGTCCGCATGTGGGATGCAATTTTCGCTATTTTGAAGCCCCACTCTGAAACTGAACATAATTTTTTAGGGTCTTTTCCCGGGTGATCCTCATTTAAATGGTGGTATTTTATGTCACCGGGTGTTTTTCCCTTGGTGTAATATCCTGGTGTGGAAAAACATTCACTATTCAGACAGTCATTCTGCTGAACTCGTACAAGTACGTGTTTTGTGTGCCATTATTGAAGTTCTTCCAATAATTGTTGGTTATATTGTACCTATATGTAAAATCTCTTATCGTTACATGTTCTTAACAATATTTCAACTAAATTTGCTAAACTAAGATGTCAACATTGTTGCTCTCGTCATGTTTTTTTTTTTTGGGGGGGGGGGGGGGGGGGGGGGGGGGGGGGGGGTTTAATGTTTTTCTGTATATTTTTGACGAAGATTTTAATTAATTGCAGACTCATTTATATCGTCAATTCAATGTCCAGTTATCTGTGAGTTCGATCTGCACTGGCCTCCAAATAAATGGAAATAAACTAATAAAAGTAAACTAATGTTATGTTAACTATCAATGAAAACACATTTATGACGGATAAAGATGAAGTGCACAATACGACCTATCACATTCTCGTGCTCCATGCGGTCTGTCGTATCATGCATTTTTGAACTTTATTAAATTATTGAACATTTTGAGTTATTATAACTTTTGTAACTTTTTACTATTTTTTAACTTTCTTTTTTTTTTTTTTAAATTTGGAACATTCTTTTTTTTCAATTTTGAGCTTTATAAGTTTTTGTTTTAATTTTTGAACTTTTTGTACGTTAAAAGATGTCCACGCCGACCATGATGTAGCATAAATAGCAGAGTTTTAAATGTAAACACTTGTTGTGTGTCTATACCTGTTTCTGTTATCTAGTGTCAATAGCGATGTGTATGCATGTGTTACTGTCTACCCGTCTCTTTATGTAAAGGTACAGCTATCTGTCCATCTGTGTGTACATCCAACTATCCACCTATACGTACGAAGAACCGAAATAAAATGTAATTAAACAGTAACACTGGTGTAAATGGAATTATGTTACTTAATGATAACAATAAACACGCCATCTTAAACAGGTACCAAACACCCAGAGATGATTCAAAACCACCAATAAAAAAAAAGAGAAAAAAAATCAACTCCTCCATCAAACCACCGAGCAAGCCACCGAACCACCGAGCGAGCTACTGTACAACCGAGCGAGCCACCAAACCACTGAGCGAGCCACCAAACCACCGAGCGAGCCACCAAACCACTGAGCGAGCCACCAAACCACTCAAAAGATTTTGAAGAAAAAATAAAAGCTTCCACCAAAAACACGAGCCGATATCTGGCGGTGGCTCAGTTTGTCCTTCTTTGGGATCATTTACTCCTTCGAGACATTAGGAGTATCCTCAAAAGGCGACCTAACACCTGCACATAAAACAGCTAAGGCTGTCACGGTTGTTACTGCACTTAACAGGAGTTATGTCAATAATAATATGTGGAATGCTTATCGCGAAGACGATCACGACAACAATCACGACTCACTATCCTAGTCCAGGTTGGTGGCCTTGGGATAGAGCCTGGGACAGCCTGACGTAAACTTTTCACCAAGGGAACAAGGCGTGGGATTATTAAGCACAGAACCTGTGCGATCAGTCATTTTACTCTTGTAAAATTGGAGCACCTATGGACCTGTCTGGAGTGCTACGATGGTAGTCTTCACTAATCATTAATCATAGATTTAATATGCAACTCGTGTAATTTTTTTTTTCTTTTAAATTGGTACTAACTGTCATTGTCATTTTTTTTTCCACCACAAGCGTGAACTCTGTGTAAGTTGCACGATTATCTCTATGTTTAACTATTGTCCTGTGTGTAGGTCTTGTGTGGTTGATGCATTTTTTTTATTCCACGCTAGTCAATAATCTAAAATAACATTGTAATACGATAATATATAGTGGTGAGCTCCAGTAAGGATTTGTTTCTTCTTTCTTTGTCGTAAGCCTTCGATCTCCCAGTGAAACACAGGTCCTCAACCAACTCATGGCAGGTCGTTATATCCTCTGCTATTGCATGCAGTTTACCCCATGTCGCTCTCATCGTTCTAACTTCACTCTTTACCTCCCTTTCCGTGTATTGTTTGGTATGCCATTTTTTCTACTCCTTTCTGTGTTCTTTTACAGAAAAGTTCTAGTTATATTGTTCCCGGGTATTCTCAACGCGTGTCCTATCCAACGTCAGTCTTTTCTTCATATCCTTATTAGTTCTATTTATGCCCAGTGGCACATGAGGCTTCAAAGAGGACATTCCATGCATTCCTGTCCTGTGCAATCTCCATTGCATTTTTCCATGTCACAGATGCCGCACTCATGTCACTTTCCATCGTTCGTCTCTATGTTGGTATTGGGTGCTTTTTTTTCTCTTTCCTTCTGGTATCAATTTGAAAGCTGTTTTAGCAGGTATATCGGGATGCATTTTCATAACGTGGCAAAGCCATTTCCATCTCCTCTTGGTTATCATACTGTCAAGCGTTTCTTGGTTTGTGACTTGATGTAGTGTAGTGTTTGAGATTGAATCTTGTCAGAAAATTATGATAATTTTACGTAGACATGTGTGGTGGAATTGGATTGCTTGTGTGCATCCATCTGTGTCATTCTTCAGCATTCTGCTCTACAAAGAAGAACTGGCAAAATTATGCTCTTGAGAAGTCGGAGTTTCGTTTATCTGCAGTAACTGTTGGATTTCCAGATATGCCTTATCCTCCCAAAAGCAGCTGTAGTTTTGTTCAGGCGTGACTTTGTTTTCCTCTGTCCCTCCCAGTAGGGACACCACACTACCAAGACATGTGAAATGTTCTTCATTTTCAAGTGTTTAGTTATTTATGGTCACTGGTTGTTGGTTTAGACTTGGTCGAGATATTTTTTTCCTTGTATTTGTGTTGTGCTGTGTAGTCTGTTACTTTTCCCTAGTATATTTTCATGTTTTTATGATAGGAGTACTATATCATCTGCAAAATCAAGGTCTCAAGCATGGTGAATAGAGCCCATGGAACGCCTCTCAAATTTTTGTCTACTGTGTTCTTTAGTATCCAATCAATCACAGGGTTGAAGAGGTGGGAGGACATAAAACATCCCTGTCTTACACCTGTCTCTTTACTGGGAAAGATGTAATGCAATTTTTTTTTATACTGCATTAATGGTCTTTATAGAAGAGAGCAATTATGTTGACTATTTTTTCCAGAATTTCATAATGTCGTAATCATTTCCATAGACTGTATCTATGGACGCTGTCAAAAGCTTTCTCAAAGACCACAACAATTGTATATATATATATATATATATATATATATAATATATATATATATATATATAATATAAATATATATATATATATATATATATATATATATATATATATATATATATATATATATATATATATATATATATATATATATACATACACTTCTCTGCCATTCAATGCATTGTTCTAAAATGTTACATAGTGTGAAGATGTGTTTAGCTGTTCCTCTGCCCTTTCTGAATCCTGCTTGCTAAACTCATGAGCATTTATCTACTCCCTTTCCATGACTCATAATGAGGATTTTACAAACAATTTTGCTTTGTACTGAAAGAAGAGTAATTCCCCTCCAATTGTTCTAGTGTTAAATCTTTTTTTAGGGATTTGGACTATTGTACCTTCAGTCCAGTCACCAGGCAACACTTCTTTTTCCCCAATATCTTTGAACAATGGTTCTAGAATCCTAGCAGTTGTGTTGGGATCGACTTTGAGAAGTTCTGCTGGCCTGAGGCTTTGTTGTTCTTTAAAGTGTGAACAGCTTTAAGGATTTCTTGTTTGTTTGGTGTTTTAATAATAGTGCCAAAGTACTGAGCGGCTGGTTGAATATCTGGGAGAGGTTCAGGATCAGGTCTACTCAAGAGGTTAAATAAGTGTTCAGCCCACTGCATATTTTAATTGTGTTCTATGGTAAGCAGTTTGCCTTGGTTATCTCTGATGGGCATGCTGTGGTAATTGTTTCTACTTCCACAAAGATGATGGGTAATTTTGTGTTGGGTATGGAGATCATGTGCTTTAGCAGCAGTTTCTGCTGTTTCTGCTTGATTTTCCATAAATCCTCTCTTTTCAGTGCTGGCACTTTTCTTTACCATTTTATTTAGTTCGCTATATTCTAACATTAGTTTGTCTTTCTGACGTTCTGATTTAGTGGGATCTATAAGGTTCTTTATTCCTTTTTCGCTTGGTAATATAGTCCATGGTTTGACTGCTTATCTATTCTTTGTGGTGTTGTTTCCTGGTTTCTAATAAGTTGTTGCCTGTTTTTTTTTTATGTTTCTTTGATCTCGTTTCATCTGTCTTGAATGCTGATTTTTGTTGGAGTGTCTGGGTCACCTGATAGAGTTTAAAATATATTCTTGCGTTGTACTATACATTTAGTTGCAATGTCTTTTCCTCCTAATAGGTTGACATTATAGCGTGCTGTCTGTGTACCAGCTTGTGTGTGCATTTTTCTGAGTTTAAGTCGAAACAGTGCAACTACAAGGTGATTATCGCTACCTACATCTGTTCCCCTTTTGACACACATATCGAATAGGGACCCACGCCATTTTCTGTTTACCACGAAATGGTCGATCTGGTTTACATCTCTTCCATTTGAGAAAACCCATGCAAGCTTGTGTATATTCTTGTGAGGAAATAGTGTTCCTCCTATAACAAATCTATTCGCTGAACAGAAGTCGCTCAGTCTTTTCTTCAAATCCTGGTCCACTGGAAATTGTTTTGTTCCTTCCTAAAGCTCAACATTGGTGATTCTATCATACCATGTAATTCCATCTATTTTCAACAGGCACCGGTTAATGGAAGATTGCAGTTTTTTAAATAATTGTTTTGCTTGTTCTCCATATTTGACCTTCATACATAAGCGAAGATTTGACATTATAACGCGTTAGTCTGCCATTACTGTTCTCTATAGATCAGTGTTTGTCACAGTCTACCTATATTTCTCGTCTCGGTTAAGTACATAGGTTTAACAGTAATGGAACCGATGTTATTCTCGTAATATGCCAGGATCTAGCGGCACATGTGGCATAGTCGTTGCAAAGACACTTCCTAATTCCGTGATGCCGGGTTTGATCTCATCGGCGAGCAATTTCACAGCTGTCCAACCTGCATTGGTTTCATCCGTGGTATCAAAAACCGACCATTTAGAAAGCAGTGGCAAATTACTAAACATAAAATGTCCTAATGAAATCACAGCCGAACAAATGCTGGGGCTGGTTTTGCAACGTCCTGTACAGGACAAGAAACTAACCTAATGTGTCAACAAAAGCTGATTTGCTCTTTGCTAAATTGTAATGACTCCTTGTTTTCATACAATGTTGGATGACTTTTGATCCCCATTACTAGTAGTTTTTTTCTGTTACATTATCCATTCTGGGTCTGTCTTTTGCGGATGCTTAAACGTTTGTCATGTATTTACTATGACATTTGTCAAGGGTCTCTATTTATTACATTTGTTTGAACTAAGTTTGTAATTAATTGGTAATATCGCGTTAAAACATCAATGTTATTCATTTTTTTTCTTGTTTTGTTTGATTAGCGTCTTGATTTAGTGGTTCACTAGACCGATCCGGTTCAAGTTAAAAGTTACAGTTCAAGCCGACATAGTCGATTTCATTGGAGATGTGTTTTATTCCCTACGGCTCGGTCTCTCTCAGCCTAGAAAGCTTCCCACAAAGCACTAACTTCGTAGTTCCTTCAATGGTTCCAGAAATCTCTGTAAACATTGCATTCGTGAACAGAACGACACCGGCATCAAACGAACTCTGACCTACAGAGCATGATGCGTACGGCTTGATTACGGATTTCTAAGTGCACAGATGGCTAATAAGGCCGATTCTAGCAGTGCAAGTTCTTGAACAATGTGGACCGGGAATAGAAGCCGCATTCCCCCGGTGACTTGCTTCAGTGTCTTTTCTGGCTTGTCTTTTCTGAATTGCTGCTGCAGTTCTAGTCGGCTCCATGGCTAAGTCGATGCGAACGCTTCGTAATGCCGGGATGCCGGATTCGATCCCAGCTGCGGGCCATGCGCCTTACGTTGGTTTTGACAGTGGTATCAAGAAAGCCGAACGTCCAGAAAGCAATGGCGAACTACTGGACGTAAATTTGCCTAGAAAAACCACACAATAGCCAGGGGCTGTTGGAGTTGGTTCTGCAACGTCCTGTAAAGGATAAGCAACTAACCTGCTGCAGTTCTAGCAGCTTCATCGGCCACAGCTCATCGATTAAAAGAGGAGCGCCAGGATGAGCTGTCACATGCAGCGACTTCCCAGGTTTAAGGATCAATGCAGAAATCCTTCAGTGATGTTTTGAGGCTGTGATAACGTCAGAGTGATGGATGAAAGGACGACTTGTATGGTGATTTTGATTCAGGTGAGGACGAGTTGCGCAATGCGTCGACCTTACTCTCGGCAAGCCCTCTCTCTTGCCAAGTTGGGCAGACTAATGTTTTTCTGAGTGCAGTGTTTTCTGATGATCACGTTTAGTTTTATTAATGTCAAGCGGGCTATACAATGTGACATAATAAAACGTTATTTTAGAGTTTCTATTCAGTTAGCATTTAGGGGATATTTTAACAGTTGTCTTTGTAATTTTTCTTTTATTAACAGCAGAAGGGAATTCCTGTAAGTGGCATGTTCTGTCATCTCTATCTAATCATTATTATCTTCATCTCATGTAGACGATGCCGATTTCCTATCCAGAAAAGTGGTTAAGTAAAGCTAAAGTCGTTGTCTGATTATATATCTAAATTAGGGTTACCCCTGGTTGTACAAGACACTCGGAAAAACATATGTGTTGGCGGCTCATATTGATATATGCTGCCAACCAGTAGCTCCAACAACCACCCAACACCACTTCAGAGATGAGATAGCTCAAATTGTCGGCAACCGAAGAATTTCCAGGGCAAAACTTGTCTTGACGTCCTAACTACCTGACTACATTAGTTCACTTGATCTTGAGAATGCCTAAAAATGAGTTAGATAAGATATTGTGATGTATGCTCTCATTCAGAAGGTTTTTTTTTTTTTTTTTTTGTCTTAGCTGCTGAACTGGATAGCAGCTGTCCTGCATTTACGCACAGTTGCCCTTCGTCTGGGTACATGGACCTCAGAACCACGTAATATCATCCCAATGGGGACCCAGCGTTCTGCAATTCCATCAGCGCTTTTTGTGCTGGTAGAAGAGCGATAGGAAACGACAGCCCAAGAGTTAAATGCAACTGTGGTCAAAGTGACTGACTGATGTGCATAGATGTGTGGTGTCATAAACTCGGAAATGGTGGTTATGTTTTGGTGCTCTTTAGGTAAATGAATTATAAAAGTCAATGTTCCAAGCCTCACAATTATTGACACAAAAAGAGAAAGCAAACCGGGTATCATTGTCGATAGAAGCGTGTTCTTATGTGGAGGCAGCTGAGGTGAAATGCCAAAAAAGAACTCAATGTCCGCAGAAAAAGAATGCTGTTCACAGTGTTCCGGCATGTGATCCTGTCGATAATAGATGATCGACTTTGAATTTTTCCCATATCAGAGAATCAGCTTATGAAACTTGAACGCATACAGAATGAAGCCATGCTGGTAATTTTGGGATATATAACAAATACACAAGTAGTATGTATGCGATATATACTTGAACTGCTAACTATTTCAAATAGGCTCAAAATTATGCAAGCGAAGCCATATTCCAGAGTAGCTGCAGACAAGAAACACCTCCTGTATGAAGCACTAGGGAGAACTAAGGGTCACATATTGAAACAGAGGAAGGTCTTGACTTGGATGGCACAGGCTCAAGACACAATTAGACATATGTGCAGGCTTGATACACTTGGGCGAGGAGATGAGTGGCTCAAAGTGTCCGAGCAAGAATTAGAGATGTGTAGGGTTCTATTCACTTTAGGTCGTGAGTGCAGATATTTGCCAGCTGGTGGCGCAGAATCAGAGGTTCAATATATGATTCATGACAAATCCCACCGAGTTGATGTGATGATACAAATATACGGTTCTGTTGTAAGGAAGACGAAGTACCTGGGTGTTTAAAGCAAAATCGAATGGTGCAGCAAAGCCATATATATGAAATCACAACGTCTAGTTTGAGAATGGAGGTGGAGGCAGTCACTGCTGCCTTCTACTGGCTTAGAATCAGCTGTACATACATGTCTTTATTGTAAATGACTCACAGAGCATGTTGAGAAATGTGGAGACATGAATGCTCCATGCACAGTGGCAAGAATCGTTTCAGAGATCCGGGGTAGTTGGCATCCTTTGGACAGTTTCTCCAGGTAAAGCCCTTATGCTGGGAAATAAGCAGACAGACTAGCGATACTTGGTGGCGAACTGATGCTAGGTGTTGTGAAGGTCCTCCGGGAGCGAGTGAAGAGTGGGGAGGCACACATAGATTATTACTGTCTTAGGAGAATGGCGCTGCGAGTAGTTACCAGGGAATCTGGTCGATGCTGAACAATAACGGGAAAGCCAAGACAGGTTTATAATCAGTAAGTTACTGGTACCATCGGAATTACAACTCCTTGCTTTGCTGCTGAAGATGGGGACCGAGCCCTTTCTGGAGTGTCTGGAGTGCTGTGCTGACAATTCTTAATTCAACATTCAACATTCTAACTGTATTAAAATCGACAACGAAGAGTTTGAGAATTTCACAGATTTGGAATATCTGGCTCATAAATGAACAAGTGCGATGACTACACAAAATAAGTCAGAGAAAATACTTGCTTTAGCAAAGCATATGCTGGGGTATTTTGGGCGTGTCAAACACCATGGTCGTCTGGAGAGAATGGTGATGTTGGGTGCAGTGTCCACCTCAGCAAAGGTGGATACATGACATTTAAAATACATTGGCTTGAAGGCAATCAGTGGTGGAGAATTGGCTAAAGAAAGTGAGACTTCCGGCCATGCCGTGAAGGAAACGACGTTCTTTGAAAGACATGCGGATTGATTGAGTTACCTGTATCGAGCAGTTCATCTGACAGTTGGCATATCTCAAAGTGGGAGACTTGAAAAACAGTGGCCAACTGTGTGTCAGCTAGAGGTTCTAGAAAAAAAAACGTAAATTGACTTTTAATTATACGCTTACACATTTAAGCTCAAGTGTATTTGTTTTACTATCCTAATAGTATATGTATTAAATGTAATGCAGAAATCAAACACATAAATGTAAACGTATGTAGAAATATTTGGCAGCAAGCAAGAGCTATTAAAATTAAAAAGTGTTTCAGGAACATTGAATTAAAGGGAAATGTTTGATAAGATTTTGCATGGTGACTCGACTTGTTTTCAGTATTCAGTGAATACATATATATATATGTGTATATGTATATACATATATAATGATAGTGTTCATAATATAAATTATCTATGCTATGCTGACGACACCGTGTGTTTGAAACAAAAAGGAAATAAATAAAGTAATTGATAGATTCAGCTGTTGTATACGGTGATAGAATAAACCTGAGCTTAGATAACAGAACAAGTGAAGATGTGTTGATATAAAAGGGGAAACAAACAGATATGTAAACTGTGCATGTTACAGTTTTCATGAAATATAGCTGATTTTTCCACATTATATAGGAGAACAAGGAGAGACAGGCCGCTTACAATGGGAAGCAGTTTTAGAAACTGCATTTCAAATTGTCTTTGCACAATTGCCACAGTAATTGCATTCGTGTATGCTGTGGCTACTGCATTGTTTCTACAGTTATCTTTTTTTTTTTTTTTTTTTTTTTCCTTTAAAATGTAAATAATATCATAGAATTGAATACAAAGTTATTGTGCCCAACTAACGTCGTCCCCATGTCGTCCGCAAGTTTTTATTATTTTGAAGCCCCACCCTTGCTTTTCCCGCGGGCCGCGATTAGCCTGAAGGCTGAAAGCGTTTTCTGGGTCCTCTCCACGGGTGATATTCATCCGCATGGTGGCACTTTGTGTCACCGGATTTTTATCGCTCTGTGTGATGTCCTGTTGGGGTAAAATGTACTTACCCTCTTACTTTACAAAGAATAATAAGAAACATACTACTCATACTGTTATTGCAGCCTTACTAATAAAAGCAGAAATTTAAATGTGGACAGATATCCAACAATGACATTATTTATCTTAAATTGCCAAACAAAAAACCCCGAAAAACATAATAATAATAAAGAATTATAAACTAATGTAAAAAAAAAAAAAAGACACACACACACTTATGGTGTCTGTGTATCACTTCCTGAGTGTTGCTGTTTGTAATCCATGGCAAAATATATAATAAAGTCATGCAGGTGATAAGCGCATCAGCAGTAGTAGTCGAAAACAGTTTGCTTTGATGTGATTCAAACAAATTGGAATACGCAGTTATTTAGTGTTGTTGTGTAATATTCATTCTCACCAGACTGAAGGGGTAAGTCAAATATTCTGTTAGTTCTGTCTTGTTACTAAACTATTCTCTACGTTCGGCCACAGGAATTAATACGATATTCAACATTAGTTTATCAGACACACAGAAGACCTGTCCTGGTCGCAGGAGTAAGTGGTTGCGTGGACTTACCGCGTCGTAAGTCCTACAATTCATTGGCGTTTAGAAATAATATCACAGACCTGAGAAATATGGGATAGATTGTGAGGAAATATCGGCTATCGAGACATCTAAGCAACTGCGTAATTATCCGTGCAGTTAGATTATACTTTTTATTTAAATCTTGAAATTGTCTACCAATCAATTAATTTTCAGCCTCCTCTAGTGCAGATGATATTGACCAAACTTAATAGCGGCAGCAAAGTGATTAAGAATCAACTTCTAACGGAAGCGAATTTTAACTGGGGAAAAATCCGTTCAGAATGCAATTTCTAGTTTTGTTATTTTCATTATTTATTAATCTTTAATTTTTTTTTTTCATTTGATTTTATTTTTTCCGGTAACGACCCTGCTAGCCCCCGGACTGAGATTATTGCCTATCGGCCGGGTTGGCAATGTACATGTGGAAAGAGCTTCACTATGTTGCATGGTTTGAAAACTCATGCCGGAAGGATGAAATGCGAGGGTGCGCCACGCAGTAAGCGTCGTCACATAGCTACTACTCCTGTGGTAGTTAATGAGTCGTCAGGAAACGGCGGGCAGGGTGAACGCCACTAGCCCGGAGAGGCTCATGACGTCGACTACGAAGGCGCTAATTTGATGATCAGTGAAGAAGTGCGTTCGAAGATTTATGTGTCCACCTGCTAGCGATAAGGTGTCATGGTGCAAGCTGGAGGGTACACTTTGTGAGAAAGTAAATCATGAAATTTGGACAAAGTCGCTAGGTAACAAGCTAACACTGTTTGGTAATATAATATACAAACACATTTCCCACGAGTTTGGGACAGTCGAGAAGATGCATCCGGGCGTCAACCAAAATTAAAGCGGAATGCAAAGGGACATGGAGAAGTGCAGGGCAGACAAAAACGCACTCAGAAAACGGTTCCAAGCAGCTACAGGCAGCGAACGGGAGGGGCTGTACGAGGTCTGGTTGCACCTGAGAGAAAGGCACAGTGCCCACTGTCGCGCTGAGCGTTTCTGTAACAACAGAAGATGAACCAACAGGAAAGGAGCGAAATTCTGTAGGGACCCGTTCCAGTTTGCTAGAGGTCTGTTCGAGCAACCGAAGTCTGGGATTAGGTGGAGTTTGAGTCACATCTAAGCAAGATGTACTCAGATTGGAAAAGGAATGAACCTCTCGAAGACAAACCAGAGATCACTAACGGCCTAAAGCGGCCAGAATTAGTGAAGGTGCCATTTAAAATGATGCCTCCCTCTTGGTCTAAGGTCAAAGAAGTTGTGAAAATAGCTAGCGGAAAGTCCGCGGCGGCGGTTCCCCAAAAGTTACTGTGGCAGGCTCAATGCATGTTCCACATACCGACACAGATCACTGAAATGTTCGAGCAATATTTCTCAAAGTTCGCAAAAAAGCTTCTCTACCCCGACGTTTACGAGATGGACTAAGCTCCAGGTTGGGATAGCAATTGGATGTACGATCTCGCCGATACTGTTTGTTATGGCCATGCAGGTCATGTTGGACGGACTGCCGGCTTCGGTCTAGGCCATCAGATTGGGGACCGCTGGATACCGCCACTACGTGCATTCGTGGATGACACGTCTATAATCACGGGCAGTGAGGAGGATGACCCGTACGATTCTGAAAAGACTGGACGATGTAGTCAAATGGTGCAGTATGCAGTTAAAACCGCAGAAGTTGAGGAGTCTGTCAATCCTGAAAGGTAAGGTGGCGGCGATCAGTTTTTCACGGTGGCAAGGAATCTGATCCCTACGGTTCTAAAGGAACCGGTTTAGAGCATTGGGCGCGTTTACGATTCAAAGTTGTCTGATAGAGCTGAGGTCCAGCGAATGCACGAGTCACTGGCTAGAGGCCTGCTCGTGATCGAACGTTGTAGGCTAATCGGAAAGTTTAAGGTCTGCTGTCTCCAATTTATGTTGATCCCAAAGCTCCTCTGGCCGCTACTCGTCTATGAAGTGACGATGACGGCAAGGGAGATAATAGAGCTTATAATCAACACAGCCATAAGAAAATGGCTGGGAGCATCACCTTGCCTGACTGATGTGACTGTATTGTAAGCAGACTAAGTTGGTACTCCGATGATGGTGAGCGAGTCTTCAGACCCCACGGTCACTGCTGTCTAGCCAGCTCTAAAGACAGGCCAGAAATGGAAGGTCCTAGATGCGATTGAATCTGCCTAAGATGCACTGAAACTGAAAGAAGTGATCAGTTACACACAAACCGACTGTCGAGACCTAGTGCACGAGAAGTCTGTTTGCAGTCCAAAGCCACAGCCAAAGAGAGCAGAGACATAGCAATAAGCTAGATAAGGGACGCCTAAAACGAGACTCGGGTCCAAAAAAAGCCTCACAACAATCGCAGCAAGGCCACGAATACTCACATGGGGTGAGATCTGACGAAACGCCCCGCTGCGGCTGAGCTTTATCCTACGATCTGCATACGATGTGTTACCGTGTGTGTCAACATGGTCAAGTGGCATGCGGCTACCGACCCGACATGCCTACTATGAGAGCTAAACAGACGCTCGAGCACGTATTGTTCGTGTGCAGAAAAGCCTTAGTTCAGGGAAGATATACTTGTCTTCATAACAAGGTCCTGAAAGAGTTAGCGGCCGTTGTTTAACAAGGTAGAATGAGGTCCAATGTGAGGGCCAGTCCTACCATCGTCAACGTGCGCTTCCTCAAGGCTGGGCAGATTTATAAAGATAAATTCAACAAGGTCACACACGCTCCATCGATGCTTAACTGTGCGAGGGACTGGTTACTGGCGATTGAACTGCCTGGTCACGAAAAGTACCCACAGTTAATCCGGAAGACCAGCCTGCGACCTGACTCAGTCCTACACTCCACGGAGAAACGACAGCTCATCCTGATTGAGCTGACCGTGCCTTATGAGTAGCGAATGGACGAAAGTCATACGTATAAGCTCGAGAAATACAGTGACCTCGCGACTGATCTGTGGAGAGACAGAGCGTACACAGTAAGCATCTTTGCCGTCGACGTAGGTGCAAGAGGTTTCTTATCCACTTCCATGTACAATGTGATAAAGCAGCTGGGCTTGAGAGGAAACACTAACAAAACTGGGCGAGGCTGCTGAGAGATTCTCAAGCTGGCTTTGGACACAACGGAGCGCTGTGGGGGACGGCTCTAGGTAGGCTGCTCCAGGTATCTAGTTGAAAAGAAGTAGTATTCCTTAAAGTCTATCGTGTCCGAATTTTCTGCCGGTAACAATCTGCCATTTTGACAACAAGTCTAACATGTGTCCGATAAACCAACTGTAAGCTTGCCACCTGGTCGTCGAGGTACGCCGACAGGTCTAACAGTCTACCGCAGCGACTATATATAAAGTTTGAATCTCACAGTACCGGTTGCATAGTCACCAATTTCGTTTTGTCCCTGTCCGAGAACATCCGGTAATACGTTCAGCAGGAGCAGATCAAGCCAGAGTTTGATGAACTCAGGTGGGCCCACCCTCTGAAATTGTTTAGGAGCTCGTAAGCCGAAGAAGTTGTAGACGAGGGATCTCCTACTGATGATTGGTAGACTCCTGCTGTACATGCTCCCCAGTGGAGTTTCTTCTTACTTATTCCGGAACGGCCACAGAGCCATTTGGAGCTGCAGGCGTAGACCTCTGGACTCTCAGGAAGAAAGGCTGGGAACCACTGTTTTAAAAACTTGAACAGGTTTGAGTTCCATCATATCCACACGTATTTATCGACGAATTTACGTCAGATACATTTAAATGTTAAATGGCACCAGGCCAAAGACGCAAAAAAGCAATTTTGGTAAAGTGTTCTAACGTGTATTAACTGGACAGTTTTTATTTTTATCAATTTAAAATATAAAGAGATATGCATATGTAAGTGCCTAGTCCAAGCAGGCCATAAGGAAGTATTTTATTCTTTATTCAGAAAGGCAACTGGTATTTGCCATTCAAAGTTAAAATGCCATTTTATTTTAACTGGGGTTCAATATTAGGGTGAATTTGGTGAGGTGCCAACACAATTGGCTGTACGTCAAGTCACTCTTTCCTGTGAGATGAGTTCCTTTGCTTTATTTCATATTTGAAAGAAAAATAATTATGGAGGTTATCTTTTGTCATTTGTCTTCCATCCCACCCTCAAGTTCATTTCACGTGAATATCATTTTTAACAGTAAATAATCATGTCAGTTGTTATCAATAAACTGTTTACTTTCTACGAAAAGTTAACGGTAAGTTGTATGTTCCCAAGCATGTTGCTCATTAACTGTCCTGTATCCAGTTTGGTTGTATGATTTGGTTTCTTATATGTGGTTACCATAAAACTTGGAGGTAGCAGAACGGTCTTTATCATTCAGTCAGAAGAACCTTTCTTTTGTGGAGTATCTGTTAGCTTAGATCAGAGATCTCTAGCCCTGGAAAAATGGGTCGGGGCTCCCTAAGTAGTTTCAACTGGACATCAAGTAAATTTGATATTCTGTATACCCGTAATTAAAACTAAAAGACATTACCTGGTACATATCTTGACCTGAAGCCAAGTTCATATCAGGTCCCATCTTTATTTGAACCCTGATTTTTAGACGCACAGTGAGCATCTAGCCTCTACACCACGTCTTCAACATCAGGTGACTTGCCGACTGGAGTAGGCGATCATGTCTCTCCACAATCTGAGATTGTCTGCAGCATGTATCAGTTCGTGTGCTGACATACCTCCATGCCACAATTACAAATCAGTCTTACTTCTATAACTCTTTCTGACAATGTCCTTAGGATGTATATAGCATTGTTTGTACCTTTGCCTTCTACAAATCCACATTGTTCATCGCTGATTTCTGGTTTAATTTTGTTTCTTATTCTTCTCATAATTATTCTCAGTAAAATCTTAGTTATGTAACTCATGAGACTTACTGGGCGATTGTCTTAACATTTTATAGTGCCTGTTTCTTTGGCAGAGGTATACATTTAGACTTTAAAATGTCATTTGCAATATAACCACTATTATAAATATCATTACAAAATTTAGTTATTATTTCTATCTATCTATTGTCTTCTTCACTCTTACCGGGTTGCAGCCCAGTGTCGTGGTTTAAAATATTTGTTTTGTGCCTCTCGCGTGATTTGAGTGACAGTTTTCTGGATCTTCTGGCTGTATTCAGCTACTCCATCTATCCATTTTTTCCTGGGTCTTCCTCTGGCCTTTCTTCCCGATGTTCTACTGTAAAATGCCTTATAGGCAATCTGATCCGGTTGCATTCTAACTAAATGGCCAAACCACTTCATTCTCTGTCTTTCAATATCTTTCATGCATGATCTTGTTCCAACTTTGTCTCTAATGCTGACGTTTGTGACTCTGTCTCTTCGTGTATTGTTGGTGACTCTTCGGAGACATCGCATTTCACACGTAGTTATTTTTTAGTTATTATTTAAATTCCAAAATCTTCCAGTGCTTTGATTTCCTCCAGTGAGATGTTGTCTGGCTCTGGTGCTTTTTCTTTCTTAATATAATACAATGCACTCTCAACTTCTGCAGTCATTATTGGTGAACCATTTTTTGTTGGTCTGTTGTTCATCTGGTCTATTATTATCATACAATTGTTCTGTATACCTTGTCCATTTTCTAGTTATAATACACCACGGCGACTCTAAAATTCATTTGTACTCATATATACCTTTCAAAGTATATTTTCAAAAAAAATTTTTTATGTCTGTTGTTTTTCATCTAGTCTATTATTATCATACATTTCCCAGTATACCCTGTCCATTTTCTAGTTATAATACACCACAGCGACTCTAAAATTAATTTGTACTCATATATACCTTTCAAAATATATGTTCAATTTAATTATATATGAAATATTTTGTTTAAAATATAAGTTTTAAATAATCTAAAGATTTTTTGTTGTTGTTGCTTTTATGAGCAATTTTTACGTTCACCGTAAAAAAAGGAGAAACAAAAATCGGATAACACTCGTAGTTAATTTAACATTAAGAACATAATCTGACCAAATCATACCTCCAAAATTTTTGCTCGCCTGGTTATCCAAAAAATTAATATCCCCAGCTTGATGCGGAAAGTCATCTACTTTGTGCCTTGTCCAACCTCAGACCCCAGTCCCCCCCCCCCCCCCCCCCCCCCCCTCCCAAGCAGTTGTCATGAGTAAAAAACAATCTCAAACATCACATTGATATTTGGGCACTAGGTTACCAGTTGTTAGTGACAATTTACATTTTGTTTTTGACACCGATTTAGGTGTTTGTTGTTGCTGTTTGCTGGCAATACCCCCCCCCCCCACCTCTTTTTTTTCCCCCCAAACTTTTTTGTTATTAATTTTAAGTGGGGGGGGGGAGGGGAGGGGCTCTGTTAAATGTTAAAAACCACTGCCAAGTATAAATATAGGGGTCACCGACTTAAAAGATAAAGGTATGTCTGCAGGCTTGATAATATTCGCTGAGGAAAGGAGTGGGTCAACGTAACATGATAACAGTCAGACCTGTTTAGGATTCTTAATCACATTGGACAGGGAATGCAGCCACTGACCAGCTGCCGCTGCAGAAAAAGAAGTTCAATAAATCATTTATGACAATTCCCGCCAAGGGGATTTTATTATCTATACAGATAGCTCTGTGCTGAGTGGCACAAGGGGTGCATAGGGATCCACAAGTAAATTAAACAGGCGTCGCTTAATGTAGCAAAGCTCGTATGATAGGACGTTTGAGAATGTAAGTGGAGGCAGTTACTGTATCCCTCTGCTGGCTTGAGAACAACTGTATACACATGACGTGGTTGTAACTGACTCACAGAGCATGTTGCCAAATCTCGTGACATGTATACTCCATACACTTTAGCAAGCAGTGGTTCAGAGATTCAGAGAATATAGCCCCCATTTAGATATTTTGTGTGTGTCAAGGAAATGTAAACATATTGGGAAACGAATACGCAGATACACTGGCTGTTTTGCACCATTTGATGGTGAATTAATACATAACAAGGTAGAACTAGCTGAAATAGAATATTACGGCCCTAACAGAAAGGTTTCAAAAGGCGTGACCAGAGGATCTGGCTGACTCTAATCACGCTAGGTCAAGGTAAGCCCATCGTACATTCATAAAGTTCCTGGTACCATAGAAATCGGAACTCATCTTATGTAGTAGGACATCGAAACCATTTTGAAAAATGTGTCAGGGCGGGGGCGCGCATGTGGGATCTTCCATATTTCTTTTTAGTAAAATGTTGCCAAACTGTAAAAATTATCTCGAGCCTTTTTGTAAGTTCCGACAAGCGTAACGCCTTAGGAATGTTAATGGTGTTGTGTGCGATGTGGGAGAAATGCGTGTGTGTATATGTGTACCTGTAAGGGTATGCCTATGTCTGTGTCATTGTGTGGTTGATATTTTGCTTTCTAGTTTGTACTAGACACCACATATACTACATATTCAACAATGTATCAGTGTCTTTGATGTGGGCGTGTGATTCTATATGTGTGTGTATATATATATATATGTATATATTTATTTATAAAATACGAATACCTGTGAAATTGAAGACCACCTTATTGTAAATAAAGCTCGTGACTTTGGTAGAGTTTCCCCTAATGAACTAAAAGACACTCTGAAGTAGTTTTAGTGTTGTGATGTTAGCTATCAGTGGTCTGGGTGAAATCCCTCAGCTCTAATGAACATCCAGCCTACTTCAGTGGTGAGGCAAATCAAATTATGGCACTACAGAATTAAAAAAAAAAACATTTCCAGCAGCAACTTGGACTGATTTCCCAACTACTTCCAAACCCCCTGACTAGACAGTAATACTATGCTAGTCAAATTAAGACCGTATAATATGAAGTATAACAATCCTACATATACTCCAGAAAACATAAGAACTGTGAAGGAAGAATACTAGCCAAATAATTTGAAATAATAAAACATATTGTAATCAGTAACAATGAAAAAAAAAAAAGAATTCAACAAGTTAAGTCAAACCAGCTAAGCGATCAAAGAATATGCTACTCCAGATGGACTTCTAGATTGTCCCTATCAACAGCCATAATCATCAGTGCCTAACTGTGGACTTTTGGACCTAGGGAACAGGCACACCGGCTTAGGGTGGACTGCAGGCCTACTCCACTTATCTTTCTAAGATGTCCTGTTCAGTTAAGTTGCGGCACCTATAATAGGTTATTTATGCTTACACTAGCATAACAGGAATACATTAATATAGATGTAGGAAACGCGCACGAGTTACAACAACACGATACAGCTTTCATACTTTTTCGCCACTGTTTTATGTTTACATTTCTGGGCAGCGCCGACGTGACGTCACACATGTACTAACGCTAGCCTGACCCCAGCTGACCTGTTCGTTTCAGATACTTCCATTAGTTGGCTGGTGCAAATATCTATCAAATGTGAACAGTTATATTATAAAA
Source organism: Candidula unifasciata (assembly GCA_905116865.2). Taxonomy (NCBI): domain Eukaryota; kingdom Metazoa; phylum Mollusca; class Gastropoda; order Stylommatophora; family Geomitridae; genus Candidula; species Candidula unifasciata. The sequence continues at coordinate 202,007 of CAJHNH020000754.1, forward strand.
TGAATATATGAATGCCAAGCTGTCTGTAACCCACTGAAGGAATACAAGGAAAGGATATTACTCGGCTTGTAGGGATGCTCTAGTTATGCGCTCTCCTGCAGTTTGAATGCTTCGACAGCCAGGGCTCGTTGCTTCACAAGTCACCTCTGTCCTACACTCAGCAGCAGGGCCGAATGTATGGTACTAATAATTTATATTGTCCTTACCCATGTTCATGGCCGTCCCTGGGGGAATCGGTGATTTAAACGGAGGTAATCAAAAAGACAGAAAAGGCAGCAAGCCTGTCTGTTCACTCTGGAAGCTCTGTCAAGAATGAGTTCAAACTAAGCGTATCTCCAGGTAGAGATTCATCCGCGTCCAAAGTGGTAGTTAGGACAATAGAATTTGGCTTCATTATCAAAGAATCTCCCACTTTATTTTCTAATTTAAATATATGTCATTCTCAAGAGAATTAGGATAGAATTGATTACTTAAGCTGACATCTTGACCCATAAATGAAAAAGAAGGACTATTTACCTTTAGAGGAAAGTTCATGATTTGGAAGTGCCTCATTTATAGAGGAGTGACAGAATGTGGGCAGATCAAAGACCATTGGGGTGTGGGCTGTCATGCAACACTTATACAACGTAGTGAAATAGTGCACGTCACCCCTCCTCCTCCCCCCCCCCTCTTTCTTAAAAAGGCACATCATTTATATAGGACGTCATACAAGTTGATACAATATATAATATATAGCAACAACAGCCACAACAACAACAACAGCAACAGCCTTACTCGGGCTTACATGGCATATCAGACTAGAGCTATATTGTATAGACCCATCGGCCCTCGGTATGTGATATGCTCAATATCACACCCATCGCCTTTACACTCAAGGATTTTACCAGTTACCAGTTTAAGGCTGGGAGCCAAAGTCATTTTTGAAAACAACTCCGGCTACATCAGGACCTGGACACATGACCTTCTGATCTGCAGGTGAGCGTCTTAAAGCTGCACTACGGGGTCTCACTAGTAAAGTTAAATAGTCAAAGATTTGGCAGTAAATAGTAAACTGGTTAAACCAACAATTCAGATAATAGATCGTCACGTAAGAATCGTATTACAAAGATTATGGTACAAGTATTTGCTTGGAAAGTCGATAACACTGATCTGATCTGTGGTTCTTTTGATAATGCAGAGAGGACAAAACATGTCAGTCTACAATTATTAATATGGCACATGATATGATGACGATGTCGATGATGACGAATTTAAATAAACTGAATGCTTGAAATAGTATTGCTAATTATGTCAATTTAACGTGTCATCTAAAAAGGCCGGCAAAGTAAGTTTTGTGTTCTGGTTGTTCTAATTATTGGTTATTATCTAGCTGAATATATATATATATATATATATATATATATATATATATATATATATATATATATATACATATATATATATATATATATATATATATATATATATATATATATATATATAAATTAAATCGTATTGGCAAAATGATCAAATTTAATGATCAACTGGTTTACCCGCAAACGTGCAGTTGTTTTTTTTTTTTGGTATTTAGGGCCGCATGGCTAGTCCTGTCGCCACGACTGTCCATGTGAGGTTTTATTTTTCCCATGAGAAAAAAAAAAAAATAAAAAGCCGTACCGAGGATTCGAACTTGGGTCTCCCTCACGGGCGCCCAACTTTTTAACCGTTCGGAAAATTACCAGATCCTCCGTAAAGTGCAACAACAACAACAACACAATTATTTGAGGAGTTGTGTCCCGACTACTGTGTCCCGATTCTAACACAAATCAAAATCGCTGACAGATATTTTCTCATAAACAGATGTCACATAAATAACTTCAAGTATTAATGAAACGTCACAGCAACGTTTTGCGGCAAATGAATGAGTATCTCGTCAGCGGATGTTAAAAGTTCTGCGTTCGAAATACTGTGCATGCGCATTAAAGAGCATGGCCTAAATTAAATGTAACTGTAGAAAAAAAAATATTAGTTTCGAACATTTTTCTAGCCAATTTCATTACCGATTATGCACTATGACAGGTAGCATCCCTAAATTAAAACAAACATATCCTGAAAATCTCAGTTAAATATTTTCAATAGTTTACGAGTCTATAGGTAAAAAAAAATCACTCAAACATTGCTTTATATATATATATATATATATATATATATATATATATATATATATATATATATATATTATATATATATAGATATATATATATATATATATATATATATATATATATATATATATATATATATATATATATATATTATATATATATATATATATATATATATATATATATATATATATATATATATATATATATATATATATATATATATATTTATATATGTACACACACGTCTTTTATGTTCCAAGATGTGAGCGCTTTTAACGGTCCGAAACATAGATAAGTAGCCCTAACCCCCCCCCCCCCCCCCCCCCTTACCCCCCCTCCCCCTTACCCCTATGGACAGGCCCTGCGACACTACGAGGCAAGCATGACATGGGAAGTCACTCTTTTTTCTGGGCCAGACTTCGTTACTTGAACCACCGGAAGTGAAACAGAGATCACGTGTCTTGAGTGAACTGTCGGTGTAATAAGAACGAGCAAAATTGCAAAACATTTCAAGAATACCAGGGCTTAAACTATTTATGTAAGTCATTAGAAAGCAATACTTGCGGTAGTCAAACAGAACCATTAAAGCAATGTATTGCACACCGAGCAAGGAAAATGCCTGTAACAAGATTACACGACGACAAGAAATATTTAAAAATCTAATGATCAAAAAGTATAAAACAAAAGGTAAAGTAAAGTAAAGGACCCTTTTCCGCTCCTTTAAGCGTATAGGGCATTAGGGATAGACCTATATTTTATAGACCAATCGACAACACAGAAGACAGCATATATTCGACAACACCGCCAGCACTTAGCTATGCCTGTATATGTGTGTATGGGTGAGTGTGTGTGTATATATATATATATATATATATATATATATATATATATATATATATATATATATGGGAGCACGTATATTTATATATTTGTGTATGTGTGTGTGTGTGTGTGTGTGTGTGTGTGTGTGAATGACAATGCACACTAGAACCCTATAAATTCGGTTGTTGTATGGCTGTTAATTAATGAGAATAAATGGAATAAAGTTGTACTCCAGCAAGAACCTTACCAACACACACCATCCACCCGAACATGATAAGAACGTAACAAACAGATCACCTACTAGGGACTTAAAAAGTGACACGACCAAACGATAGAACAGACATAGCAGGGAAGTGTGAGTGTCCTTACGTGTGGAAATACACGCTTGTGATGAATGTTAGTACATTGATGTAGGCATTGGTTGACACATATGAAAGAGTATGCATGTGTACGAAAAGTCAAAAAGGTATGCTTACACGGATAAGGATGAAAGGAAGTGCACACATGTAGTGTTGTCTACGTGTATGAATGCTCGAGTGCATGTACGCATCCACTTAGTTGTGTGCGTCCATGCACTCTAGGGGTTCATACCCAAAACCATCCCATTCTACATCATGCATACAACAAAAACATGACCGATATAACTCACGACAAGATTTGACTGAAGTAAAATAGGGAAAACAAGTGAATCGACTCTGACAGGACTAGAACACATAACCACCAATACCAACACATGATTGGGATGATAGCAAAGATTGGTAACGTAATACACATAATCCCGGCTAAAGGCCATGTTAGAATCCAGCAAGACGGCATCGACGAGAAATGACTGAATGACCTCCCACCCCCTTCCCCTCAACCGTCCCTACCTCTTTTAGATGCACTATGAGTTCAACCCCCACCCCATTCCCACAAAGAGCACGTGAGTTCGTTTCCCTACATGCCACAGCAATTCTCATCGACGAAGATTTTGATCTCACAACGTGAGCTGAATGCCCCGGTTATATGGTATTTACGCATACCAGAGCCTAGCTGGTAACCAAAACAGACACAACCGGTCCACACACTAGCAAACGACGATTAGATCCGCTTTAAGGCTCCACACAACATTTTACACATACATCCACACGAAATGACTAACCCGTTCTTATTTCAGGAAGACAACTATAAGACCACTATGGTCACACGCGAAATAATTTCACATTTCTGAACTATCCAAAATCAAAAACTGCATTCAGTACTTTTTAGCAAAATAAAATACTCAAATTTTAAAACTGTAAATGGTGGTCCAAAGCACGTTGCGTGGAAAAGCACGCCCCCCTACGAAATACTCCTGGCCAAATCAAAAGGAAACAACTAAGACTGGAAACACTAAGTAAGTCGAGGAAAGACATGCGCAAGTAACAACAGGGTGGAGGACGAGCGGTCTGATTCGGATGAAAGCATCAAGCCCAGAAATGACACAAACACTAGAATTCAGTCAGCTAGCAGCAGTCAGGACGTGGTCCAGCTTTTCATTTTTCTCTCAAAAGGATTAGGACTAGGACTAGCACTTAGATTTCTTAACCCCGACACCATGTGGGACGAAAAAAGACATAAAGTAGAATATAACGATTGACAAAAATAATAAGTTTTATTGCATAACAGAAGTGTCATACTAATAACTGTGATCTTCCTTTTACCAGGCAGTAGATATTGTAAGTTTATGTGGTTTGCCAAACTCGTATATTTATATAATAGAATGGTTTATGCTGTGTATTGTTACTTCTTCTTCTTCTTCTTCTTCTTCTTCTTCTTCTTCTTCTTCTTCTTTTTCTTCTTCTTCTTCTTCTTCTTCTTCTTCTTCTTCTTCTTCTTCTTCTTTTTCTTCTTCTTCTTTTTCTTCTTCTTCTTCTTCTTCTTCTTCTTCTTCTTCTTCTTCTTCTTCTTCTTCTTCTTCTTCTTCTTCTTCTTCTTCTTCTTTTCTTCTTCTTCTTCTTCTTCTTCTTCTTTTTTTTTCTTCTTCTTCTTCTTCTTCTTCTTCTTCTTCTTCTTCTTCTTCTTCTTCTTCTTCTTCTTCTTCTTCTTCTTCTTCTTCTTCTTCTTCTTCTTCTTCTTCTTCTTCTTCTTCTTCTTCTCTTGCTTCTTCTTCTTCTTCTTCTTCTTCTTCTTCTTCTTCTTTTTCTTCTTCTTCTTCTTCTTCTTCTTCTTCTTCTTCTTCTTCTTCTTCTTCTTCTTCTTCTTCTTCTTCTTCTTCTCTTCTTCTTCTTCTTTCTTCTTCTTCTTCTTCTTCTTCTTCTTCTTCTTCTTCTTCTTCTTCTTTCTTCTTCTTCTTCTTCTTCTTTTTTTCTCTTCTTTTTCTTCTTCTTCTTGTTCTTTTTGTTCTTCTTCTTCTACATCTTCTTCTTCTTCTTCTTCTTCTTCTTCTTCTTCTTCTTCTTCTTCTTCTTCTTCTTCTTCTTCTTCTTCTTCTTCTTCTTCTTCTTCTTCTCTTCTTTCTTCTTCTTCTTCTTCTTCTTCTTCTTCTTCTTCTTCTTCTTCTTCTTCTTCTTCTTCTTCTTCTTCTTCTTCTTCTTCTTCTTCTTTTTCTTATTCTTCTTCATCTTCTTCTTCTTCTTCTTCTTCTTCTTCTTCTTCTTCTTCTTCTTCTTCTTCTTCTTCTTCTTCTTCTTCTTCTTCTTCTTCTTCTTCTTCTTTTTCTTCTTCTTCTTTTCTTCTTCTTCTTCTTTCGCTTGAAATAGAATACCTATATCTGCAATATTGCCTGGCTTGCTAGCGTAGTTGGCTAAACTGGACTGCTCGGCGACCAGACGAACTCCTTTTGGTCCGGATTTACGCACGGGGGTAGGCAGAAAAGTCAGATTTCTCCAATAGTTACGGTATCTGTCATGCAATCAAGGCCGAAGGGTTGCGAGATCTATAGCAATGAGCCAAGGGGTAACAACTCATGGTTTTTGGATCCTTAAAAAAAAAAAAATTCTGCAATGTTTTCTCTGTTATTACCCTTGTTGTCTTTTGTAATTCACTCAGCGAGCCGCTAAGTTTGACCTGCACTGATTTGTCTCTTGGTCAAAAGTTTTGCCTTGGTATATTGTATTTGGGACAATCTTAGAGAATATGGTCTATTATATATTGCCTAGCAAACACGTGTTGTTATTTAATCGATGGTAAAAGGACAGACATTTATGTATACGATTGACAAATTAGTACATACAAAATCACGACTCAGAATCGCCGCAGCGGAGCGGCCAAACGCTCGCCTGCGGATCGTAAGGTTCTGGGTTCGCTCCCTAGCGGAGCCGGACATTTTTTTTTTCAAACATGACCTTGGCTGCCAGGTCGACCCAGCCTTGCGTGGGTACTGGGTGCAGTCCTAGGAGGTAAAGGCAGCCGGCGTGATGCTGACCACATCACCCATCTTGTGCCGATTGGTTTATGAAATGTAGGTTTGACAATATTTGCTCTTTACGCCTAAAGGCGTCTTTTACTTAAAAAAAAAAAAAATACAACTAAATCATGATTTGCTTCTTACATATTTATTTCTATTTTCTCCTTTGGATATGAAATATTGCAAGCGCTCTCAGCATTATTCCATCGACAGTATGCAAGTTGTTCCATATTTGTTGGCGCCAGAAACGTGAAAACATTAAGTAAACTATTGAAATGTGACAACGCAACCAAAGACGTCGGCGCCTATAGCTTAGGCCTGGTAAACAATCCTCATAATGTCCAGGACCGAGTCAACATAGGCTGCTGGCGATCTGGTTCAACAGTAATAAGAGATCACGCCATTCAGACGCAAGTCAGATATTGAGCTTGGTTACTCTAAGATATAAACTGGCTTGCAGTACGTGAAGACTTTCTGCAATAGTCAGTAGTAGCAAGGATTTGTCTATACATAAAACAGAGCAATTCATGTTGTATAATTATATATATTTATGTGTTTATCTCCATTACAGATTGACCATATATTTTTTTTTTTTTTTTTTTTTTTTTACATTTTAAACTTCTATAAATTAATACAATTATATCGTATCGCGTAGATTCCTTTAACTTACAACTTATTCTTTCGACATTACTGCTCAGTTGTCCCAATGTTTCTAAATTCAGGAGTGATAGTATATGAAATGAAAATAACATTGCATTCTCAACAAAAAAAATTTGAAGGATACACAGACAGCGAGTTAGTAACCTAGAAAATAAGCTAACAAGACTAATTTCAATGTTTCTCTATTGTTTCTCTCAGTTGTGTGTAAGTAAGCTGTATCACTTCTGTCTAAATATTACATATTGTCTAGTTCTGATAGATTTTGTCCAGATCTATCTATCTGTATGCATAGCTGTAGTGAAAATCCGCTAACGCTATACTAGAAGAGACTCAAAAAGGCGTTTGTGTCTTTCAGTAATTCGATTATCAAAATTGATAAACTTGGGTGCGATGGTTTTAGCATTGCGTTTTCTTTGTTGGATTATAGGTTTGCAATTGCTTTTCGCAATCCCCAAAGTACCAAGTCCATTTCCAAAATTGGCAGTATAACTATATAAAAAAAAGTTATATTATCTTTTAGACAATGGTATGAGAACCACAATTTTGAGGATTTTGGGGACACAACAACGTAATATTCGAAAAATGGAAGCTAGGCTCGACCACTGTTTTGAGCTATGGCAAGTTTTTTGCTTGTGCCATACGGTGGCCGTTGCATTTTTGCTCCATTTGTAGACTGAGAAAATATTGCTTCGTCGCCCAGCTTCTGAGCTGTGTGCATGGCGTGACACTGTGATCTGCGGATTTCATGTGGAATGTTTATCGACTGTGACCAACGTGGTGGTGTGAATTGTAGATTCAGAAAATAGCGATGCCTGTTGTCGCAATATTGGTGATGCTATTATGTGATTAAAATTGATCGTGTGTGCAACTGTTGATCTGATGTTGACTTCTGCTACCTTGCATGAAGAATTGCATTTCTAATGTCGCACTGTTTGTGTTAGCACTTCGGATGGCTACCGTATACTGTTAATGATTATGTATGTTAGATATGTTGAGACAGAAGTCTGTCAATCATTCCACAAGGGACTGTGATGAACATTCTGTGTGTTTTTTGTTGGTACAGGAGTGGAATAACTATGGGTGACCCGTTTGCCATGAAGCCAAAACTAAGATTACTAGATTCCCAGATTACAGTCTCAAAAGCAACCCTTTGATATTTTTTTAGAGCTGATGTCACAAGATTTGTAATAAACAATTAGGAACATTTGAAGACAATGCATACTGAAAGAACTGACTATTACCTTTGATTTGAGCCTTTAATTAAGAAACCACTTAGGGGTAGTTGCTGCTAAATGCTAATCTGATCTGAATACACTACAATTATGTCGGCAATGGTCACTGCAGTGACTCTCTGTTCTGTTCTATCTGGCTCTAGTCACTGCAGGCTTCCATTTACTGACCGACAGCACACGAGAAAACATGGACGCTGGCGAACGATAGAATTTATACCGCTATTTTTGTTCACTCGCTGGTACTGCAGCCAGTAAATGTTATGGTACAACACACTCAATAATCGGTTTGTAATACATCCTTACACTGTCGACTATTGCAGACAGATTCAAATACCTGCCACCTATGTTACACCTTAGGGTAGCCGCCGACGAAAATCATCTTCGACATAAGTCCTGGATGTAGCTTAGGGCCGCAGGATATAAAGAGGGAAATCTTCATGGCACAAGCAGAAGATACAACTGGAGATGTGTGTCGGCTGGAAATATTTCGAAGAGTAAAGAAGTGGGTAAAAGTGTTAAAGCAAACACCAGACGTGTCTCAGATTCTGATCACACTCGTCCAGAGTACAGGGTTTGATCAGCACGCACGACAGAATCAGAAATTCAACAATTCATTTACTATAATTACTGCATAGATTATGTGATTATCAGTACATATGAAAAGCCAGATTAATTATGTAGGGGTAACTGGCGAAGCGAACGTACAATACTAAGTGCAACGGAGATAAATACATGTAGCCTGAGAATTGAACTGGAAGTAGTCACAGCAACTATTTGCTGGACTGAGAACCAGCTACACACACACTTCGTTATTATAAAAGATCACTAAGCAGATTAAGAAATTCCGAGGCCGGAGGTTTCGTGCAAAGTGACAAGAATCGTGTCTAAGGTCAGGGGTAGTAAGTATATATCGGAAGGATTCGAGTGCTATGGTGTCGATTACCTACATTGCCGATATTCCCAATGTCATAAGGAAGCAGGACGAGAAGATGATTCAGGCGACGACGGTGAGACGGCAACACTCAGAAGACAATAAGAAATCCAGGTCACAAGAGTTGTCGCCAGACACGATTACGTTACAGGTAGCCAAAAAAGAATAGTCAACTAATACAGAACTGGTGTTACCAGTCGCCATACGCATGGGGATATACTGCAGATAGGACCCTAGAGCTTATGGGCTTGCCCGGTTTCTAATGTTGGTAAAATGTTGATTTATGGACAGAATAACCAAACCAGACATAAATGAGAAAGACATGTATAATGTTGGGGAAGATGTTTGTGCGTCTTTTTCAGTGCATTGTACAAGCTGGTGTTCATTTCTGTTAGGTTGTCCCTTATGTTGTCGCTTCATCTCTTGCATGGTCTTCCTCTTGCTCTGTGTTCTTTATATTTATTCAGTGTGGCTCTCTGTGGCAGTTGGCACCAGGACATTTTCGTCAGGTGGCCAAACCGTCTCATTTGTTGTTATATTGCTCACGCTGTATACATCAATATTTTTCGGTTATTATAGAGATATTCATATTGGTCCTTGACAAAACAGTCTCCAGAGCCAAAGAGCGCCGAGACATAGTAATATAGCAAACAATAGATGCCAAAAGGAAGACTCGGGTCCAAAATGCAGCCCAGCAGTCGCAGAAAGGCTAATGGATCGGCCTCGAGATAACCTTGCCATGAGACCTCACACGGGGTGACATCTCGAGAATGGTCCTGCTGCGGATAAGCATTTGTTGTAAGAACTGCTTCAGGTTTGCTACAGGAGAAGTCGATTTGAAGGGTATTGACGTGGAGAAACGATGGTCGTGTCGATAGTGGTGATGATGATGATGTCATGCTGGCTGCATGCTTCTCACGCGACTCTGATGTTTGTAAAATAAAAGGTCTGGAAACAACTGTTCTCGTCTATACTGTCTTTATTGTGATACCTCAGCAATGTCACAAACAACATCAACGATATTATGAATGGCGTTGTGTTCTTCATACGATTACATACTCTTGAGGTCGCTTTGTGTTTTTCATTTCTAGTTACTTTGTTAACTGGTACTAGTGTTTGTAACTGCCACCTGGCTTCTAGTGCTGTCTGGTACCTACGGCTTGATCGTCGACTCTGGCGTCTCAATAATGTTGTTCCTACCTAATGTGTCTCTGTTGACCATGGATCCATGTATCTTGTGTGTCGTTTCTGTAGCTTGATGTCTCGTTTTATGTGTTTTCTCTAGTGTCTGTCTTCGAGGCTTCATGTAACTGGCTTCTATTTCTTCTAGTGTTGAGCTGGCATCTCCACAGCTGCGAGGGTCTTTGAGGCTAGTCGTTAGTCCTCTGAGTCTCAACGGCTGAAGGCTTTCTTTGAGGATCGATATTACTTTTCCCTCCTCTCTTGAGTCTTGTGGAGTGAAGAATTACCCTTGTGGGTTATCACTCATTATTTATACTTAGATGCTGGAATGCTAGTACGTCTCAACATGTTTACTTTGTGCGTTCTCGCGTGGGATTTTCTAATTATATCTCAATTGCATCAGATTTGATCATCCTATTCTGCGAAAATATAGTAGTTACATCGACAGCTGACGTCATAGAAACTCCAAATATACAAGTACTACTACGTTCTCTCTGAAAGAGCATGTCAACAATGACGTCAAATACTATTTACAAAATATTGTTGCTAAGACCTGTTGATTGCTGTTCTATCAAATATTAAGCAAAACCTACCTACTGACAAACAAGTGATAATGTCAACAGTTAGTTTTGTCGGAAAAATAAAGTTACCAAAACTTGTTGATCCCAGTACATCTTAGATACCTCCTAACAAACAAGTGATGACGTCTCCCTGTTACACGCCCGCCACTATCGACCCGTCATGCCCACTTTTCAGAGCTAAGAATACATTTGAGCACGTATAGTCTGCGTGCAGAAGAGCCATATGCTAAAGAGGTAGCGGACATTGTGGACCGAGCTAGGATGAGGGCCAATAAAGGGCCAGTCCTACCGTCAGCCCCATGCACTTCTTCAAAGCTGGGCAGATTTATTGGGGTAAATTCAACAAGGCCACATACGTTCCATCAATACTTGACTTTGCGAAGGACTGGTTACTGGCTGTCGACCTGCCTGGTTTCGAAAAGTACCTATGGTTAATCCGGAAGACCGTCCAGAGACCTGACCTGGAATGGTCCTCTGTAGACTGGTCCGAGTCCCTGTAGGAACGAAGCTTCTTATCCCCCCCCTCCTCCCCCCATAAAAAACCCACCAAGATGTCCGACTGATGTCTGCCAGTGTCCCTCTGCCAATCGTCAAAGTAAAACATGTGTCCGATAAACCAATCGTAAGTTTGTCACTTGGTCATTAAAGTAGCCGTCCGGTCTAATTGGCTACATCAGTGACAGTATATATACATATATCTATATATTTAACTTCGAATCTGACAGTATCCGTAACATAGTCACCAGTACGTCTTGTGCCTGTCCGAGAACATCCGGTAAAGTGCAGCAGGAGAAGATAAAGGCCTGGGGATCATGACCCATGTCGAGCAACGCTCTGAAATTGTCTAGGAGTCGATGGGCCGACACAATTGTCAACCATATATCTTTTACTAATGATGGGTGGACCCCTGCTGTTTATTCTCTCTTGTTAAGTTCTTATTATTATAACATTTCTAAAAAAAAAAAAAAAAACCCAAATATGTTTTCAGTATACAGAAAATAGTTTTCTGTTTTCCATAACTGATGTGCCTCTACTTTTACAGCTTTAAATTCCGTGTCTCTCTTTGTTACCATTGACAAAACAATGTTCTTGAAAGGCACACTTTACTAATACATTTTTACCAGTATTTGAATTCATTTTCTCTTTCCCTCTCCTTCTCTCTTATGGTCTCATAAACACACTATCTCTTTCATACCCCCCCCCCCCCCTTTTAGGTATATAAACTCTTTACATTATGGCATTGCCTATGCTTTTATCTAATTACCTGGTTGACATGTATACAGCGATATATATTTCTTCTACTGAGTTCATCCGAAGATGTAATTGCGTTGTGTCCGTTTACAGCGTGGCTGCGATATTTGCACCTTTCGGCCAATACATCCGAAGCGCATTTGTTGACCGGGTTAGCCTTCCCGGTTCAATGATATATGCAAATCACCATTCATTTATGCTCGTTTGTGTGTGTTCGTGTGGGGGCGTTCCTTTTCTTTAGCTTGTACACCTGACTAGATAGATTAACACAATTGATATGAATGCAATACTTTTAAAGACATCTGTGTTTTGCATATGTATCATATGTATCCTCTTGTATCTTGTTTATCGCTGGGTTACATTTCGCGCTTCAACGTGTGGCTTTTAATAAGCTGCTCTAATATCGTCTACACTCTTATAACTTACCGCCTTCAGCGTCTTGTCCTTTGTTATGCAGTTACTGTACTACATCTGTATGATTCCCATAATGACTCTGTGGAAACTGTGTCCATATAGTGATTGATCCATTTAACTATTCAATCATTCATAATTACCTAATTTCGTATGCTCTACTAATTTCATAACTAGTTAATTTCGCTTGATGTATTTTAAGTATGTTGCGATTCCTGCAATATTACATCATAGAAGATTTGTGTCAAGCATCCATAAACTGAAATGCAAGTAACGACGTAATATGTATGCTTTTACAGAAGTTTGAAGTTTAAACAACGGATCAACATCATGGCACATTGGTAGTCACCAATATCTGCTCCGTTCTTCTTCCAACCCATGTCTAAGTCCGAAGAAGCTTAGTTTACATTGGCAACAATACAAACGGGCGTCTGATCACACTACCAAGAGACCAGGAGAAATTATTAAAAATTCACGTGAAAAAATCTCGCGTATTTGTTTCGTGTATTCCTGAAGTTCTGTATTTACATTATTTCCTTGGTGTCATTATGGCAGCATATTAAAATATATTACAATATAATATTCTTTTGAATTCTCATATATGTTTCCATTTGTAAGATGCTTAAACTACGTTATGCCTTTCACTGCTCTAAGTATGATTCGGGAAAACTGTACCAAAATCTCGTAGACACATTCTTACACGCATTTGTCCGCAACCGTTGTGGTTAGACATGAGGCTGATAGCATGTTGTTTTATCCACATATCCAGAAAACCACCGCCACACACACACACACACACACACACACACACAGTTTGTACTCTCATGTAAAACCTATTGCAACTCCACAGCAGAAATCCTATAACTAACGCAGATTGCCGAAATTGTACACACCAATTCGGAATGCTACAAAAATGTCAGCTTCACAAGTGCGCTATAGGTGCTTTGAGTCTTATAAACTCCCATACCTGAAAATTGAACTTAGCAAGGTGGCGCATTGAACGCCAATGGATGTTACCCACTTTGGTATGCCAGTAAACAAACAGGCAGATAAACATTTAAAAAAAGGGACCGAATATGACCAGGAAGAAAGTGCAAGGGCATCAATTTGGGGACCACTGGATGCCGCCACTATGTGCATTTATGGAAGACACGACTATAATCTCGGGCAGTGAGGAATCTGCTCGCACGATTTTGGAAAAATTGCATGAGGTGGTCCAATGGAGCGGGATGCAATTCAAACCGCAGAAGTCGAGGAGTTTGTCTATCTTAAAAGGTACGGTAGCGGCAACCAGTTTTACGATGACAAGGAATCAAATCCCCACTGTTCTAGAGGAACCGGTGAAGAGCCTTGGTTGCGTTTACGATTCGAAGTTATCTGATAGAGCGGAGGTCAGGCGAATACACGAGTCACTGGCTACAGGCCTGCTCGCGATCAAGCGAATAAGGCTGATCGGGAAGTTCAAGGTCTGGTGTCTCCAGTTCATGTTGATTCCAAAGCTACTCTGGCCGCTGCTAGTCTACGAAGTGACGATGACTGCAGTGGAGACGATGGAGAGGAAAATCAACACATCCGTAAGGAAGTGGATTGGTGCAACGCCTTGTCTGACTGAAAGGGCTCTGTATTGTAAGCAGGCTAAGCTGGTACTCCCGTTCAAATCAATAACCGAAGAGTTTAAAGTCGGCAAAGAAAGACTCGCCATGCTCTTGCGCGAGGCTTCAGACCCAAATGTCATCGCTGTCTAGCCCGCTCTGAAGACTGGTCTGAAGTGGAAGGTCCTAGATGCGATCGAATCTGCTCAGAATGCACTAAAATTAAAGGAACCTATGGGTTACACTCGATCGGACCGTCGAGGCCTAGGTCACGGAAATGTCAGTTGGTGGTCCAACTTTTTTTGGTTATTACCGAGATATTGATATTAGTCCTTGACAAAACACTAAGTCTCCACAGCCATAGAGCGCAGAAATATTGTAATATAGCAGACGCTAGATGCCAAAAAGGAGACTCAGGTCCAGAAAGCAGCCCAGCAGTCGCAAAAAAGCTAGTGGATCGGCCTCGAGATTACCTTGCCATGAGACCGCACACGGGGTGACATCTCGAGAATGTTCCTGCTGCGGCTAAGCTTTGTTGTAAGATCTGCTCATGACGTGTTACCGTCTGGCGTCAACATAGTGAAATCGCATGTAGTACAGCTTCGTTCTATGCGTACGTTGATGTCACACCCAGATTCGTCGTTAGGTTTGCTACTGGAGAAGTCGATTTGACGGGTATAGAAACAATGGTCGTTTCGATAGTGGTGATGATGATGATGTCTTGCTAGCTGCATGCTTCTCACGCGACTCTGATGCTTGTACAATAACATGTCTGGAAACGACTGTTCTCGTCTACACTGTCTTTATTGTGATACCTCAGCAATGTCACAAATAATATCAATCCTATTATGAATACGCTGTGTTCTCCCTACGACTACATACTCTTGAAGTCGCGTTGCGTTTTTCATCTCTAGTTACTTTGTTAACTGGTTCTAGAGTCTGTAACTGCCACCAGGCTTTTAGTATTGTCTGGTACTAACGGCTTGATTGTCGACTCTAACATCTCAATAATGTTGTTCCTACCTAATGTGTCTCTGTTAACCATGGATCCATGTATCTTGTGTGTCGTCTCTGTAGCTCGATGTCTCGTTTCATGTGTTTTCTATAGTGTCTCTCTTCGAGGCCCAATGTGACTGGCTCCTAGTTCTTCTAGTGTTGAGCTGGCATCTCCACAGCTGCGAGGGTCCTTGAGACTAGTCGCTCGTCCTCTGAGTCGCAACCGCTAAAGGCTTTCTTTATGGATCAAAATGACTGGTCCCTCCTCTCTTGAGTCTACCTACCTACCCACAAACAAGATATGACGTGCCTGGTTTCAAAAGACGTAAACAGTCACTACAAAAACTGAGCGAAGCTGCTGAAAGAGCTTCAAGCTGGCCCTGGACTGAACAGAACGTCGTGGGGGATTGACCTCGGTAGACTGGTCGGAGTCCCTGAAGGAACGAACCTTCTTATCCCATAAAAAACCAAGATGTTCGACTGATGTCAGCCAATGTCCCTCTGCCAATTGCCAAATTATAACATGTGTGCAATAAACCAACCATAAGCTTGTCACTTCGTCGTTAAGGTAGCCGTCCGGTCTAATTGACTACAGCAGTGACAGTAAATATATATATATATATATATATATATATATATATATATATATATATATATATATATTTAACTTTGAATCTGACAGTGTCCGTAGCATAGTCAACAGTTCGTCTTGTGCCTGTGCGAGAACATCCGGTAAAGTGCTGCAGGAAAAGATAAAGGAATGGGGGTCATGACCCAGGTCGGGCCACGATCTAAAATTGTCTAGGAGTCGATGGGCCGACACAATTGTCAACGACAGATCTTTTACTAATGATGAGTGGGCCCCTGCTGTTAGTGCTCTCCTTGAGTTCTTATTACTATAACATTTCTAAAAAAAAAAAAAAAAATCCCAAATATGTTTTCGGTAGAGAGAAAATAGTTTTCTGTGTTCCCTAACTGATGTGCCTCTACTTTCACAGCGTTAAAATCCGTGTCTCTCATTGTTACCATTGACAAAACAATGTTATTGAAAGGCACAATTTAGCAATGTATTTTTACCACTATTTGAATTCATTTTCTATTTCTCTCTCCTGTTCCATGTTACCTTTGGCCATTATTTAAATACAATGGAAGACATAGCAAACGCCTTAACATATTGCATATCTCTAAACCTAGAATAGACCTATATAAAACAAGCTTAGCGTACTCTGCAGCTCAGCTGTGGAATAATCTTCCACCGGAAATAAAAAATATCAATAACTTCTTTAGATACAATCGGAAACTATTTGATTATTATTTCTCTACAGACTATATGCCCCCCTAAAAAGATTATAGTATGTTAAGGCTTTGATGTATTTCTTATTAACGGTTTGGGGGGGGGGGGGGGGCGGGGGGGGGGGGGGGGGGGTTGGGGAACTTGGTGGTGGTTGAAAACTGAAGCTTATTATTGTTAAAACTGAAGATGTGAAGGTTGAAAACTGAAGCTTATTATTGTTAAAACTGAAGATGTCAGTCGAATGCATTCCAATATTTGTAACTAATATTTAATTGGTTTTGATGATGTTTATATTATGCAACCTGTAAGACTTACATTTTTTAAATATGCTTATTATTATACTCTTTCAAACGTTCAAGTAATGTCAGTATAAATTAGAGCACATTCCAGCATTTGTAATTAAGACTTCTCTTTTTTGTTCTTTTGTTTCTTTTCTATATTTCTCAAATTTTTAATTGTGCATTCCTCTTTTTATTAATTATTATTATTATCAATTATTATTATTACTATTAACTATGAAATGAGGTAAAAATAAAACATTGTATGAAAGGAGCAGAGTGGAAGGACAGAATGTTAGACGGGCCTGCGTGCCCAATTCTTAACCCTTTGAAAATAAAGTTTGTTCGTTCGTTCGTTCGTTCGTTCGTTCCTTCTCTCTTATGGCATCATACACACACTATCTCTCTCTTTCACCCTCTTTGAGTCTATAAACTGTTTACATTATGGCATTGTCTATTCGTGTATTTAATTACCTGGTTGATATGTATACAATAATATATACAATACACCATTCATTTGTGCTCTACTGTGTGTGTTCTTGCGGTGGCCTTCCTTTTCTATAGCTTTTTCACCTGCCTAGATAGATTAAAACAATTGATATAAATACAATATTTTAACAGACCTCTATGTTTTGAATATGTATCATATGTATCCTCTTGTATCATGTTTGTCGCTGGGTTACATACATTTCGCGATTCAACGTGTGGCTTTTAATAAGCTGCTCGAATATCTACATTCTTAGAACTTATGTCCTTCAGCGTCTTGTCCTTTATTATGCAGTTACTATACTACATCTGTATGATTCCCATAATGACTCCTTGGAAACTGTGTCCATATAGTGATTGATCCATTTAGTCATTCAATCATTCATAATTACCTAATTTCTTATGCTCTACTAATTTCATAACTAGTTAATTTCGCCTGATATATTTTAAGTATGTTGCGATTCCTGCAATATTACAGCATAGAAGATTTTTGTCAAGCATAGATAAATTGAAATGCAAGTAACGACGTAATACGTATGCTTTTCCAGAAGTTTGAAGTTTAAACAAAGAATCAACATCATGGCACACTGGTAGTAACCAATATCTGCTCCGTTCTTCTTCCAACTCAAGGCCTAGTTTCCGTCCGCAACAATACACACGTGACTCTGATCTCACTACCAAGATACCATAAGAAATTAATAACATTTCACGTTCAAAAAATTCCAGCTCCCGCCACGGGGCATGGACCCGGTACCTCTAGCAAACAAAGCGGACACTATAACTCGAGTCTACGCAGCCCTCCTGCTTTTCCAGATTACAGTGTCAGTCTTAATGCGTTTTTTGTACAGGTCATCAGAACAAGGGAAATAACACAACTGAGTGGCGACAACTCTTCAACATTAATTAATATTTAAAAAAAAAGTAAACTGTGATTCAAAACAACGATTTCATAAACAATTATCATATTATATAACAGTTTCATATACTCCCTATTTTAACTTTAAATGGAAAATAATATATAATAACAATGCGAGAAACATTTACAATGTAGTAGGACAATTTAATTTGCTGATAGAAAATTCAAATGAGCGGACCTTACTTTGTAATGAAATGTCATTTTAATATTTCAAACAGAGTAAACACCATATTAATATTTTTCTAGTTAGCTATTTACGACCAATTTTCTAGTACTGTGTGGTTGATTTATAATTCTTACATACATTATAAGTAAACTAAAGGGTAGAAAGAACCTGTTTTGATTTTAAATTCATGTAGGCTCTTTGGCTAGCGTATTTGTTTCGTGTATTCCTAAAGTTCTGTATTTACATATTTTCTTGATGGCATATTAGGATATATTACAATATAATAATCTTTTTTAACGCGTTTTTTTAAAAAAGTCATTAGCACAAGGGAAAGAACAAAACTGAGTGTCGGCAACTCTTCGACAGTAATTTATATCTTTAAAAAAGTAAACTGTGATTGAAAACAATGATTTCATAAGCAATTATCATATTATATAATTGTTTCATACACTCGCTGTTTTTATTTTAAATGGAAAATAATTTATAACAATGTGAGAAACATTTACAATGTAGTTGGACAATTCTTCTTCTTCTTCTGCGTTCATCCGAAGATGTAATTGCGTTGTGTCCGTTTACAGCATGGCTGCGATATTTGCACCTTTCGGCCAACACATCAGACTTCTGCGGGCATTTATTGACCGGGTTAGCCTTCTGTTTAAATAATTCAAATTAGTGTACCTTATTTTGTTATGAAATGTCATTTAAATATTTCAAACAGGTTATGACTACAGTAAGTAGTTTTTCAGTTACCCTTTTACGTCCAATTATCTAGTCCTATGTGGTCGATTTATAATTATTTCACACATTAGAAGTAGACTAAAGGGTACACAGCACCTGTTTTGATTGTAAATACATGCAGGCTGTTTGGCTAGCATAATTGTTTCGTGCATTCCTGAACTTGTGCATTTACATCATTTCCTTGGTTTCATTATGGAAGCATATTATGATATATTTAACATTCTTGTAAATTCATGTATATGTTTCAATTTGTACGATGGCTAAACTAGCTTATGCTTTTCACTGGATGAATTACCCTAAAAAAGATCAGCTACTCTAAGTATGATCCCCGAAAACTATACCGAAATCTCGTAGATACATTCTTTCACGAATTTATCAGCAACCATTGTGGTTAAACATGAGGTTGGTAGCATCTTTATCACATATCCAGACAACCACCGCCACATACACACAGTTTGTTCTCTTATGTAAAACATGTTGCAACTCCACAGCAGAAATCCTATCGCTAAAGCAGATTGCCCCTTGTACCAGGATGTCCAGCTGCCCTCACTATGTACAATGACATGTACTAGAATACCTATCCAAGGGACTCTTTTTTCGCTACGTAACTGCCATTATGAAATCAAAACACTTTAAAAGCCTATACTGCTATCAGCATGTTAAACGTGGTGGATTTTTGCTGTTTCCATAAATAAAAGGATGGATGTCAAATTCGTAAAAAACATTTACACTAGGGGTACTATAGGGAGCTGCAACTTCGCCAGTGCGCTTCCATATTTATAGAAGTAAGACTGCGGAACCTGAGAGAATTGATATGAGGAAGATACCGTTATTTGCAGACTGTGTCCTTGCATATAGGCAGGGAAATATAGGTAAAAAGACAGCACAAGAGCTTCAGGGAGCTGTGGACAAAGTGGCTGTCTGGTGTACGGAGATGAGGGCTGTTATCAAGACAGAAAAGCTGACAGCTTTATGGTGGGTGAATTTTGACAGTGTTGTAGATGTCCCAGTTCTCATAAACAACAAAACATAAACCATTAAACAAGTTAAACTGAAGTACTAGTGTATTACCTTCAATATGAACCTGTCACCAACTCTGATCGACCTTGCTGGTGCGTGGCTCTTGGTACAGTGTTGTGACAAACATTCTGTTCTATACACACTACACCGCATCACTTCCTGGAGCACACACAACCATCTTTGCTAAAAAATCAAAGAACAACATAAGAACACACTTAACACCGTCTCTATGGTATGCACCGCCACATGACAGTATAAACTGGGTTGTGGCATCTACCCCATCCTCTAAACTGAGACTTCCTGACAGCAGACCATGATGCATCTTCTTATAGTCTGTTGTCAAGTATCAACAGAACATGTATGGGCTGTCACAGCAGTATTATAAAAGATCTATATTGTCACCAATCAGTTAATCTAAGATGTCTGGTACCATGAGTCAATCACTTGAGAACAAAGCAAATACACATTTCACAGAGCATAAACACTTAGTAGACTAACACTTCTCAGTGGGTAAATAAGATGTCAGCTCATGACACAAATATGTCACCACTTCTTACACCTTCAAATCATTCAGGTATTAAAATTATTGTGGGTGGATAATCGTCCTGTCTGGGATCAAAAGAACCGTACTCCCCTCTTGTGCGTTCAAGACGCCACCGAATACACACAAAAGCTGCAGCAACGGCACCATGCTTATTAACAATGGTCGTCATGAATGTTCCTTCATGAATCGTCCACCTGACTTCCAGATATACCGTCGTATAATGTGTCCGTGAATCCGCAATCCCTGCCAAGACACTAGTGAGACCCTGTGATCCAGTGTAAAGTTAACACCAAACACAGATGTGGCCAGTTGGACACACTAACATCCTCTGAGGATATTGTCACCCCTCAAGTGTTGTCTCCTTCAATGTATCATTTCAGTATCAGGCTTTCTATTCTCTTTGTGAATACTCATATGAAAATACAAAGTAATTTTAACACATGTCATCTCTATCATGTATTAATTCACTCAACATTTACTAACACGCATTTACTTTATAAAAGGAAAAAAAAAAAACGAAAAAAAAAAAAAAAAAAAACCCAATTAAATCAAATAAATAAAAATAAACACACAGCCAAACAACTTAACCCAAATCCTAACCTATTCTAAATATACTTAATTCAACATACACTACTACTTATTTGATACATAGATTACGCATACAAATGTGTACTGGGTTACTCTTTCTCTAATATTTAATTACTAAGAGTTGGTCTGCATAAAACACGTTCAATTAATCCCAATTCTATGGTGCGTAGTCATCCACCCGAGACACAGTTATGTGGCTGACCTTTCAATGCACAACACATTGTAACACAGTAAAAAACAATCTCTAAAAGCCACTTGCTTTTTGCAAAAAAATTGTTACATTTTAAAACTTTAAATTAAAAAAAAAAAAAGTTTGAGAAAACATTTACACTGCAGAAAAAAACAACAATAAAGCTTTTAGAAAATGACTACATGCTAAAATAAATAATGTGTACATAAAACATATAGAACATACAAGGAAGGAAGCCAGTTTGTAGAACATATGAAAGTAAATTAAGAACATATATGTTTCATTATCTGAACACCATAAAACTTTCACTTATTTTTTTTTTCTATTGTATTCCACTATCACTGCTCTTTCGTACTTAAGTAATATCCTTGTCCCTGCTGATGTCCTTCTAATTCTGTGTCTGTGGTTGGTTCTTACAAAATGAAATTCTTGTCGATAAACAGTCTTTTTATATTATGTAGCATTTTGATTGTACTAAAAAGCACAATACTAATGTTTACGTGGGTATTCTGAATTGTCCTTAATTTTCCCTGTTCTGAAAAGTATTACTTTGATTCAGACTTGTGAAAGGTTTCATATAACCTCCTACTGGTATACACATTGTCATGTTAGAGCAGATGTAACTAGCATCGGCCTGGATCCAAAATAAGAACGTTACTGTTCTGAGCACTGCACATCTATTTTCACGTTGTTGCTTTAAATGTAGACGATCTTCTATATCTTGATGTCTGCTTGTAATGCCCAAAAATAAAGTTCATTTATTAGGCACTGTTTACATATATATACATTGTCAACTTGAATACCAGTGTATATTTTAGATTTCATTGAATCTCAATCAATGACTTCAGAAGTCGAATCTGGATCAATGACTCCAGGAGTCAATACATTATTTTCAGCAAGATGTATTCTTAGAGTATGAGTTGACATTTGCCTGGGCATGAAAGTCCTGAACCAGACACAACTAACCTGTAGGTATTGATTTAATGCAATTTTTAGTGCAAAACACACGGGCGTCCGATCTCACTACCAAAGAGACCAGATGAAATGACTAAAGAATCATGTGAAAAAATATTAGCCCTTGAAACGGGGCATAAACTCGGTGCCTCTAGCACACAAGGCGGACACCATAACACGACCACTGCTTTTCCAGATTACAGTGGCAGTCTTAACGCGTTTTTTTTTTAAAGTCATCAGTTCAAGGGAAAGAACAAAACTGAGTGGCGACAACTCTTTGACAGGAATTATTATCTGAAAAAAAGTAAACTGATTCAAAACAATGATTTCATAAAAAAAAATCATCAAAATAATAAAAGTTTCATATACTCTCTGTTTTAACTGTAAATGGAAAATAATTGATAACATTTGAGAAACATTTACAATGTAGTTGGACTATTTAATCTGCTGATAGAATAATACAAATACGCGTACCTTACTTTGTGATGAAATGTCATTTGAATATTTCAAACAGGGTCGTTTAACAGTAAGTAGCTTTCCAGTTAGCTATTTACGACCAATTATCTAGTCCCATACGGTTGATTTATAATTATTACATACATTAGAAGTAAACTGAAGGTTACACGGAGCCTGTTTTGATTTTAAATACGCATTCCTGAACTTGTATATTTACATGGTTTCCTTGGTTTCATTATGGCAGCATATTATGATATATTATAATATAACATTCTTTCAAACACATGGACATGTTTCCATTTGTAAAATGCCTAAACTACGTTATGCTTTTCACTGGATGAATTACCTTCAAAAAAGATCAGATGCTCTAAGTATGATCTGCTAAAATTATACCGAAATCTCGTAGATACATTCTTACATGAATTTATCAGCAACCGTTGTGGTTAGATATGAGGCTGGCAGCATCTTTATAACATATCCAGACAACCACTGCCACGAACACCAGCTTGTACCCTCCTGTAAAACTTGTTGCAACTCCACAGCAGAAATCCTAGCACTAAAGCAGACTGCCGAAATAGTACACACCAGTTAGGAATGCTACAAAAAGGTCAGCTTCACAATTGCGCTAAAGGTACTCTAAGCCCACAGAAGTCTTATAAACTCCCATACCTAATAATTTAACTTGGCAAGGTGGCTGCCCACAAGCGTTTTGAACACCAATGGATGTTACCCACTTTGGTATACCAGGAAACAAACCCGCGGATAAACATACTAAGAAAGGGACCGAATATGACAAGGAAGACAGTGCAATAATATACTTCATGGGGACAGAAATGGCATTTGGTCAATTAGACGTAAACAGAATCTGACCAGAGATGACTGTCACTTACTCAGTCGGATTGGCTAATAAACTTTACTATTATATGCACAGGCTTCGTCCGAGTATTTCATCAATGTTCAATTGTGTGCTATCTGGGCAAACTGCAGAAAATATCTTCCTAGAATACCCATTGTACAACGCTTCAGGAAGGGATTGCTGGTTTAGTGGGTAAATACAGTACTTATAATTGTATGGAACTAGAGAGATCTTCGATAATGTATCATATTAAATCGTGTGTCATTATGTTTGTTTGTTTTAGTATCCATAAGCCATGAGTTGTTAACCCTTAGGCTCGGTATTATGGAAATCACAACCTTTCGGCCTTGACTCCATTTTAAATACCGTAAATCTGGGAGAAATGTGGCTTTTCTGCCCACCCCCGGGAGTGAACCCGGACCACAAGGAGTTCGTCACCCGCTCACCGCGAAATCCGGTTTAGCCAACTACCCTAGAGAGACGGGCGATTGTCATTATAAATCAGAGACCGATAAAAGAAGAACACGGATTTTGTTATTAACCAATCAGATATCGGATGCAATTTATTTGAAAGAGAAGGGAAGGGGAGGGGAGCGGATAACAACACCACGCCGGGATCACACAGAGTCATGTATGCCCACATGATGGACATGAGTGGTGAAGATCAGAGGGAAATATGTGTATTCTTCAATCAGATTACATCACGGTTGTGTGCACGGCTTTTTAAACCCACTTCCAAATCAAAGCAAAGATCATCCAAGACCAAGCAGTTTTTGAACTTCCACAATAGGAAGTAAGCTTCGCAGGGGCTGCAGAAGATCGTGGCTCCTAAACTACAGACCTTTTAGAATGTAAAGAGTTTCTCTCAAGGAATCTAGGTAGTTATCAGTGAGTGTGAGATACCTTTCAAATGCAGCCAGCTTTTTTTTTAGATGTTTATGATGGTTTCGAGAATAAACAGAACACTATCGTTGTGGTACTTGTTTTTGCAGAACCCCTCAATATGGTTAAAATATGTTTTGATGTCCATCTTAGGGATAAGAGCTTTTGTCAGTTGCAAATTTAATAAGTAGTAGCTAGCTTTTACCCCGGTATGGGTGCTCCTTGTACCTGCAACCCTCACCATGTACTATGAAATAAACTATAATATCAGTCCAAGTGACTCCTTTTTTGTGACATAACTGGCACAATGAAATCAGAACACATTGAAAGCCTATACTGCTCGCAGCAGGTTAATCTTTTATGTATTTTTTGCTGTTTCTATAAATTAATATAGGGATGTCAGATTCGTGAAATATAACATTAGGGGTACCACAGAGAGCTGCAACTTCGCTAGTGTGCTTCCATTTTTATAGAAGCAAGCCTGCAAAACCTGAGAGAATTGCTGTGAGGAAGATACCGTCATTTGCAGATCATGTTCTTGCATATAGGAGGGAAAAATATAGGTAAACAGACAGCTCATGAGCTTCAGGCAGCTGTGGACAAAGTGGCTGTCTGGTGTACGGAAATGAGTGCTGTTATCAGTAAAGAAAAGCTGTAAACAAAGTAGTTGTTGATGTCCCAGTTCTCACAAACAACACAAGAGAAACCATAATAAAATGTTAACTGAAGTACCAGTCCCGATATACCGTCGTATAATGTGTCCGCGAATCCGCAATCCCTGGCAAGACACTAGTCATACCATGTGATCAACAGTGTAAAGTTAACACCAAACACAGAAGTGGCCAGTTGGACACACTTCCATCCTCTGAGGATATTGTCATCCCTCAAGTGTAGTCTCCTTCAATCTATCATTTTAATCTCAGGCTTTGTATTCTCTTTGTGAATACTCATATGAAAATACAAAGTAATTTTAACAGATGGCATCTCTTCTTCTTCTACTTCTTCTTCTTCACTTCCTCTTTTTACCGCTATGGGTGTCGAGGGAGATATAAGGCTCTGTTTCTAGCTCTTCTGGCCGCCTCGACCATAGGCACATCGTGCTGTTGTAGAGTTTCTCTGATGTTATCCTTCCATCTTGTTCTCGGTCTACCTCGTTCTCTACGTCCTTCTCCTCTTTCCATATATGCTTTGTATGGTATAGTGTCACAAGGCATTCTCTCTAAGTGGGCAAACCATTTCACTTGCTGTCTTCGTATGTAGTTTAGATTTGGTTATGTGCCGACTTTTTCGCTTATGATCATATTTCTGATCTTATTTCTTATGGTCACTCCTACAGCCCTTCTCAGACATCTAATTTCCATGGTTACTAATTTCTTTTATGGTTTGTTGTGAGTGACCATGTCTGGCACTGGTAGCACAAAGTTGGAATAAATATGCTTTGAATAAGATGTCTCTTTGTGCTGATTGGGATTGTCTTATGCTGTAAGAGGGTGCTAGCTAGCTCAATACTTGGTTTGCTTTACTGCATCTAATTTTAATTTCTTTATCCAATTTCCCATCTTCGGTAAATGTAGTTCCCAGATATTTAAACTCATATGCCTGTTTAATGCCTTTGCACTCTATTGCTATGTTTAGATCTGTCTTCTTTTTACCTATTGACATTACTCTATTCAGTGTTAATTCTCAAATTATTTGTTTACAATTCTTCATTCATGGATGTTAGATGTTGTTGCAATTTCATGGCTGCATCTGCTATCAAGGCCTAGTCATCTGCAAAGAGTAATTTGTTGATCTTACTAACATTTTCATTCATGGGCTTGGCATTCTTGCATAAACTGTCGATGTAGGTGATAAACAGCAGTGGTGATAAGACACACCCCTGTCTTACTCCAGATGTTACTGTGAATGGATGAGATGTTCCCTGAATTATTCTAACAACACTTCTACAATCCCTGTATAAACTGTTGCACACTTCGTTGAGGTGTTCGCTTACTCCATATCTTGCCATTACTTTCCAAAATAATTGTCTCTTGACTCTGTCGAATGCCTTCTCTTGGTCTACGAATGCCACAAATAAGTTCTTATTGTATTCAATGTTCTTTTCTATTAACTGTTTAAGTGTGAAGATTGCAACTGTGCAGCTTCCATTTCTCCTAAATCTCATCTGTTCTTCTGCCAGCTGTGGCTCTGTCACTGGTCTCAGTCTTGTTTCTATTATCTTGGCATACGTTTTGCCAACATGTCTTAAAAGAGAGATGCCTCGGTATTGACCGCATTCTCGTTTGCTTCTTTGTTCTTCCACAATGGTATAACTATTGCATGTTTCCAATCAATAGGGGTCGTTTGTTGTACCCATGCTGTATTGAATATTATGTGAAGCCATCTGATGCTGCTTTCACCTGCTGCTTGAATTATTTATGTTGGTAAGCTATCAGCTCCTGATGCTTTATATTTGGGAGACTGTTTAATGCCTTTTTCTATTTCATCCATTAGTATGTGTGCTTCTAACACTGTTGCTCTGTGCTCTTCAGTTGTTCTTTCCTGATGATCTCCTAGAGGATTAAAGAGCTCATTGAAGTATTTTCTCCATCTTTCTGCTGTCTCGGGTTGATCTGTCAATGGCCTACCTGTCTTATCATTAATTATTTCAGTGGGGTTGTAGCTCTCATCTCTTTTCCGCATATTTGTAACTACTTTGAAACATTTTCTGCTGGCTGTTTTGCTAATGACTCACCGACAGTTCCCAGGATGCTTGTTTTGCTTTCTTAACACTCCTTTTGGTTTCTCTCCTTTGCAGTCTATAGTTTATATCATCTTCTTCTTTCTTTGATTTTATCCACTGTTTATATAAGTCCTTTTTTTCTTTTTAATTGCGTTTTTTACCTCTTCGCACCACCAAGGTGAATATTTGTTATTTCCCCGTCTGTTTTCACTCTTCCGTTTTCCACATAATTCTTCTGAAATACTAAGCATAGTGTTTTTAAATTTACTCCATTCTTCCTCAATATTGCCAACTACATTTGGAGGTTGTTTGAATGCTGTCTCCACTTTATGTTGTAAATGTTCTTTTACTCCTTCCTGTTTCAGATTTGCTATCTTGATGAGATCTTTGTTTTTGGTTAATTTCTTTCTGTGTTTCTTTAATGTAAGATGTTTTGCTGTTAACACAACTATTGTATGGTCAGTGCCACATAGACCATTAGGGATTGCTCTTGGATCAAGAATTATCCTTCTTCCCTGAACTGGTAAGTATACAGTCAATCTGTCTTGATGGAAACATCATTCCATTTGTACCAAGTGTAAAGTTGTGAATCTCTATGGTCAAAAAATGTATTCGTAATAAAAAGATTGTGCTGGCTGCATAAATCCAATATTCTTTGACCATTTCCATTTCTATAACTGTTCGTAGCTGCACGTGGACCTAGAAACTGTTCGTATTATCTTCTGTTATTTCCTACCCTCCCGTTGAAGTCACCCACTACATATAGTATGCTGCTTCCCTCCACTTTTTCTATCTCATCAGACAGATCGTCAGTAGTAGGGGGCGGTAATAGAGGCCGCATTTGAGAAATCGATTCTTCTTTATCCTTAGTAAAAGATGGCGGCCAAAAGTGATTGGTTTCTCCGGGAGGGTTAACCCTCCCTTCTTTGTCCTTAGTAAGTATCGATTTCTAACCCTCCCTCTTTATCCTTAGTAAATATCGATCTCTAGCCCTCCCTCTTTATCCTTAGTAAATATCGATCGGGCGGCTGATGACGGCACGCGTGACGGGTTTTCCCGTGCGGGGAAAGACATATGGTGCAAAAATCGATATGTTGTCTCCATAGCAACTGGTTATTCATTGTCGGTATGTGAGTATTTTTAGGCGGAGTGATTTAAAGATATTTCTTTAGTGTGTTGTTGCTTGGATCGGAAAATCGATACTTTGCAGGCGCATTATTATCTTCATAACGGCAGGTGACAGGTGGCGTTATATAAAACGGGCCAGGCAGGGAGGGTGGGGCAGGGGCGACTGGGCGACGAATAGAGACGGCGCGGGCTTATGGGTTCTGTAATAGACAACATTAGGAGTTGTTTGTTAGCAGGGGATATATTTGTTACAACAATTTAGGGGATATGAAAATAGACATAGGCAGCAGTGACAAGCGGCAGAGGGGGGACAGTTTTAAGGTTAACTCTTTGAGTCCCAAGGAACACATCATAGGTTCATAGATTCCTACCTAGAGGCCCAATAAACGCATGATGCGCCGATTTTACGTCTCTCTTGACTACCCCTTGGGCCTGTAATGCTAAACTCCCTGGGACTCAAAGAGTTAAGGTAAAGAAACCTAGGAAGGTGGTTTGATGACCGGGGATATATTAGAAAGGGCCACTCGAGCGCCATCATCATCATATGTGTCATGGTATCGAAGGGATGGTTTGAGCTGTAGTAAAAAGGACATACGACAGAAGGGTAGCTGTCTTGTCATAGTGTTAAGGGCAGAAGAGAAGGGGCTTACCTGACATCGTTGAGCAGCGGGGCGGGCGTGGAAGGGACCTGGGGCGACAGGTCGACTAAAACGGTTGGTGTTGGTTTATGGGTTCTGTAATAGACACAAAATTAGGAGTGGGTTGTTAGCGGGCGATATATATGAGATAAAACGAAACAAGTTAGGGGATAAGAAAAAAGACATAGGCAGCAGTGACAGCATGCAGAAAAAGAGGGGGCGTTTTAGGGCTTAGATAAAGAAACCTAGAAAGGTGGCTTGATGACCGGGGATATATGCTAAAGGGCGACTTGAGCGCCATCATCATCATCTGTGTCATGGGAGCGAAGGTCGACTGCTCAGGGATGGTTTGAGCTATAGTAAAAAGGAGAACGTACAATACAAGGGTGGGCGGCTTGTCATGGTGTTAGATGTTGATAGTTTAAGTTTTAGTAAAAAGGAAAACTTTAACAAATGGTCGACCGTTGTCACATATTATTGGATATTGACCGCTCAAGGAGTGTTTGAGTTAAAATAAAAACAAAATGGTAATTTATAGCAAAACAGCGACTATTGTGACATATTAAGGAGGCCGACCGCTCATGACGTTTTGAGTTGGAGTATCTGTTTCTTCCGAGCGTCTGCTAAAGGCGCCATAAGCTCTGTACACTAACACGTTTTGTCAGACAGCCTGCCGAAGGGACGAATAGTTTGTAAGATAGCTTCTGTGACGGCTAGTTGACAAAACGTGTAAGTGTGCAGAGCTTATGGCGCCTCTGGCAGACTCTCGGAAGTAACAGATAGTCGCCCAGCTTATGGAAGGGGACGTCTCAAATATTAGACAGGTAACCTAGTACTTTATAGTCCAAACAGCCGCGCATGAGTATGGGAAACAGGTTCGTCAGATAGCCAGTTCAATAGTCAATTTTTGACTAGAGGGAAGGATAGTTGCCAAGACTTGTATCTGTATTGTCATTTATGAGCAACTAAGCTGATGACTCTCAAAAACAACTGGTCAGACCACTAGTTGAGCCGCCGACTCATAAGTCAGACGGTCCGACTGTTTTTCTAAATCGTCCGTTTCACTTTGTGAAAATTCGCACAGTCATGTATGGTACCGCTCTTTAGGTGAGTATAGGAAACAGCTTCGTCGGACAGTTCTGTCAGTGGGACGCGTATTTTATTAGCCGGAGACGACAGCCTTCTTGGAAAACCATCGAAAAGCTTTGTGTGTTTACAGTAAGACAACCTTTCCTGTAACACAACCAGGTAGACGATCCAGGTAATAGGATTGGCCATCTAGCTTCAAGGGCGACTAGTTGGTTAGCTGCGTTTGTACAAATACGGTAGAAGGAAAAGACATGCTCCTCTTAAAGTGGTCAAGTGATAAAAAATATTGATCGATTTAACGCCTGTCAAGAAAAGTGGGACTGTTTTGAAGCCCTTTGATATACCCAGTGAAACAAAACATGTTAGCAAAAATAGCGATAATTTTGACACAGTGTGGTTTTCGTATTTGCTAAAAGTCGTCCTGTAGTTCTTAAAAGGAGCCCTATGTTGTATAAAAAATTGCCTCATGCTTCGTCAAAGTCATCTTATATTTCATAAAAGGCGCCATCTTGTTTCTAACCGTTGTCTCTTATTTTCTACACGTCACCCTCGAGTTTCTAAAAAGTAGCCCTCTGGGTTTCTAAAGTCGCCTTCTGGTTTCTAAAAAGATGCCCTCTGGATTCTTGAAGTAGCCTTCTGGTTTCTAAAAGCTGCCTTGTGTTTTCTGAAAGTCACCGTGTGTCCGAGTCGTCAGGGACAGCTGGTGAAAGATGTGTGTCATACCTTGTGTGATTCAAGATGTATCAAAGGACCAAGATATCAAGTGTTTCTCCAACAGAAAAGACATCTTAGTGACTCGCATATTACCAATGTTAATTAATGACTTACCAAGAAAGGTTAGTGAACGAGTGACTTACGCTGTCCCACGACGCGCTGACACCGCCGAAGACGAGCAAATTAAGAGGAATACAACTGCAAAGACGACGAGTCTCATGTTTTCCTAAAGTCGCATCGTGTCTGAGGTATCCGGGACAGTTAGTGAAAACCTTGGGCTATGCAGTCGACGACGAAGACGACATTAAAGGCGACGATGACGCCGAAGACGACGACCCGCCGAAGTCAACAAGGAAGACGACAACGAGGACGCTGACAAGGCCGAAGCAATGAGGAAGACTTAAGTGACCTAAGGTGTCTCGTCAAGAAAAATATCGGGTGATTGCTGGGTCCCAAGGGCAGTGCACTACTTACTAAGAACCGTCAGCGACTGACTTGACAAAACCAGTGAAAGACATGCTCCGTCTCTTGCGTGCTTTGTGGTGTCCCGTAGAGAAAACCATCGAGTGATTTGCTGTGTCAGAAGGACAGTTAGCTACTTAATAGGAACCTTAGGTGACAACTTGTCAAGACCAGTGAAAGATATGCTCTGTCTCTTCCGTGGCTTACGGTTTCCTGTGAAGAAAAACATCGGGTGACTTTTGTGCGCCAAGGATAGTGATTTGGTTACCCGGCGTCTTCTGTTATCGCCTTGTGAAGACCCGTGAAAGACATGCGACGTCTCGTACGTCCTTTACGTTGTCTGTCGAGAAAGATATAGCGCCTTTTTTGTACCCAAAATAGCCCCAGCTCCCCTTTGCCCCAAGGATACAAATCGGGTTATCTGGCGTCTTCAGTTATTGCCTTGTCAAGACCAGTGAAAGACATGCAACGTCTCGTGTGTGCTTTAAGCTGTCCGTCGAGAAAGACATAGCGCCCTTTTGGCACCTAAAATTGCCCCAGCCCCCCCCCCCTTCGTCACCTAGTAGCGCCGCCTCTGACCTACAACGTAAACCCTCCATGAGCGGTGATATCTAACAATATGACACAACAGTTCTCCTTTTTTTTTTTACTACAGCTGAACCATATATGTTTGGCCAGAACCCGTCAGAATCAAATCAAATTGACCACATATGTATTAACAAAAAGTTTAGATCATCCTTTTACGATGTTAGGGCTTTCAGGGGTGCCGATGTATTTACTGACCATTTCCTGGTGATAAGTAAAATCAAGTTGAAACTAAAAAGATATATAACATCTTATAATCATAGGAACCAATATAATGTAGGTTTTCACAGAGATAAAGAACTTAAGGAACAGTTCTCAGTTACGGTCTCTAATAAGTACCAGGTGTTGCAGCAGTTAGCTGAAGATGTCAACACAGAAGTCTACTGGGATCAGATCAAAGGAATCTGGAATGAATCTTGCGTAGAAGTTCTTGGCAAGAAAGAAAGGAAACATAAAGCATGGATAACACCAGAAACCATTAAACTGATTGAAGATAGGAAAAGTAAAAAGGCAGAGTTAAACAATAGCAAAACTAGAGCTGCTAAAGCTAGAGCTCAGGAGAATTACACAGAAGCCAACAAGGAAGTTAGGAGGCATATAAGGGCAGATAAAGTTAAAATATCTAAATGATCTAGCATAAAAACAATAAGCGGAGACAGCAGATAAAGTTAAATATCTAAATGATCTAGCACAAGAAGTCGGATGGACAGCAGCATGGTTGAATATTTTGAAATGCTTCGTAAAAGGAAACCTCTTTAGAAATGGAGAACTGTTACCATACCAGTAGAAAAGCTATAAACAAGAAAATTATCCCAGCTGAAGTAGGTAAATATAGTCCAGCCAACTTTCGCTGATGATATTGCCCTTCTGTCCCCCATTCACGGAATCAGATAAAAGATAAATTAAATATACTTAATGCAATATCACAGCAGCTTGGTCTGAAAAATCCCAAAAAGGAAAGACAAAGATAATGAGAATAATTATCAGGCAAATAGTAGTAATGTGGTTTCTCCTAATGGCACCCCACTCCAAGACATGGGAGTCGTACACCTATTTGGGCAGTAATGTAGATAAAGATGGAGGAACTGATAGAGATATTTAAATACGAATACAAAAGGCAAGAGGGGCTTTTCATAGCATTAGGGGAATTTATGGAGGTCAAAAGAAATTAAAAGAAATACTAAACTAAAAATTTTTAATTCTAATGTTCAAATCAGTACTATTGTATGGGGCAGAAACATGGAGAACAACGAAGGCAATTACTAATAAATTACAGACATTCATTTAACTGGTGCCTGCGCAGAATAGAGGGAATAAAAATTGTATGATAGAATAACTAATGTAGAACTTGGGGGGGGGGAGAGAAAACTAAACAGGTGAATCAGTGGATCATGATGGTGAGAAAAACGCTGGCGTTGGATAGGGCACACACTGAGAAAAACAGGAGAACAGCATAACTCGAATGTCTTTGCATTGGAACCCACAGGGGCATAGGAATAAAGGAAGGCCAAAAAAACACACGGAGAAGAGAGCTGAAGAATGAGGTTAAAAAGATTGGGAGGACATGGGGAGAGCTTCAGGTAATGGCGAAGGATAGAACGACTTGGCGTGAGTTGGTTGAGGGCCTATGCTCCATTGGGGGATAGAAAGGCAGAAGAAGAAGAAGAACCCGTCACTTTGACACACCTGTCGTCCTTTTGTTAATTTTTCCCCTACAATTCAAACTACCCATGAGTGGCCGGCCTCGTATAATATGTTACAAAAGACGCCCTTTTGTTAACGCTTTCGTTTTTACTGCAACTAAACCCTCCCTAACCTATCAATATCTAACACTATGATAAGACATACGCCAAATGTCGTATGTTTTCCTTTTTACCGCATCTTAAACTATTTCTGCGCGGCCGGCATTCCTTTTATTGACATAAAAGTTGCCATTTCGGCATAAATTCCCATTTTTACTTAAAATCAAAACCTCAATGATCGGTTGGCATTCCTGCTATGACACAAAAGTCGCTGTTTTGCCGTAAAGTCCCCATTTTACTCCAACTCAAACCCTTCATGAGCGATCGGCCTCCTTAACATGTCACAATGGTCGCCGTTTTGCTATAAATTACCATTTTGTTTTTATTTTAACTCAAACACTCCTTGAGCGGTGAATATCCAATAATATGTCACAACGGTCGACAAGTAGTTTAAAGTTTTTACTTTTTTACTACAAACTGTTAAAACTATCAACATCTAACCACTATGACAAACCGCGCGACCCTTCTTATGCTTTTTTTATTTACACGTTCTCCTTTTTACCGTTTCTCAAACGCATCCTGAGCACTCCCGACATTAGCTTCCCATGACACAGATGATGATGATGA
>CAJHNH020000755.1:0-2500 GCA_905116865.2 Candidula unifasciata
TGTTTTGGGGTGAAAAAAGAGGGAGAAACTGATTGGGCTCCGAGGCTGAGTGATCCGAGGCATGGCGCCCGTGAGTGCTGAAGAAGAAAAGAAGAAAAAAAGAAGAAGAGAAGAAGAAGAAGAAGAAGAAGAGAAGAAAAAGAAGAAGAAAAGAAAAAGAAGAAAAGAAAGAAAAAAGAAAAGAAGAAGAAGAAGAAGAAGAAAAAAGAAGAAAAAGAAGAAGAAGAAAGAAGAAAAAAGAAAAAGAAGAAAAGGAAAAGGGAAGGAAAAGAAGAAAAAGAAAAAAACGGGGGAAGGGAGAAGGAGAAGAATTTAAGGGGAACCAAAAAGGAAGGAGGAAGAGGGAAGGAAAAGGAAAAGAAAGAAGGAAAAAGGGAAGACTAAGGAAGGAGGGCAGGAAAAAAAATTTAAAAGGGAGGGGGAAGGGGGGTGGCGGGGAAAATTTGGGGGAGGAGGGGGAGGGAGGAAGGAAGGAAAAAAGGGCGGGGGGGAAGGATAAGGGGAACCAGAAAGAAGGAACAAGAAAGAATGAAGAAGAAACCAGGAAGCAGGAAGAACTAGAAGAAACTAAAAGGAAGAACTAAAAGGAAGAAGGAAGAAC
Organism: Candidula unifasciata; assembly: GCA_905116865.2. Taxonomy (NCBI): domain Eukaryota; kingdom Metazoa; phylum Mollusca; class Gastropoda; order Stylommatophora; family Geomitridae; genus Candidula; species Candidula unifasciata. Next base: position 602 of record CAJHNH020000755.1, read on the forward strand.
TAAAAGAACGAAGGTAGAACTAAAAGGAAGAAGGAAAAGGTAGAACTAAAAGGAAGAAGAGACAGACGAATTATTAGAAAAATACAGATACTACCAGAACGGATACAAATATGACGACCGGAATTGTTAAGCAAGATTTATTTAAATGACAAGGAGGAAAGAAACCAGAGTGCTTAAGAAAAGAAAAGCCGTGATTTATAATTTCTATTAACTTGATGATGCTCAGAAATCGCTTTACAGTTCAGCTTCTAGTGTAACAATTCTCTGGCTCTGACCTCCTGGAGTCGCACTCTTACTTCCCGTATAGAATTTGGAATCACGTAGTTCGAACAGGGAGAGACGGCAAGAGAAAGAGAAAAAGAGAGAGAGAGCAGGAGAGAGCGAAAGAAAAAAATGCGAGAGAGTGTTAATGGTGTGTGCGTAAGTGTGTGTGTGTGCGTGTGTCCCTGTTCGATCCGTTCGCGTACTTGAAAGCCCTGCCAGGCAACAGCGGCAGGCAGACAGTTGTGAGAAAACGATTGGTTACCGTGTTGCAACTTGTAATCTGCGCCTCAGAAAGCTGTCAGTTTCGATTCCCTTAAGGTCAAAGGTTCTCGTATTTTTTAAAGCAAATATTCCCCCCCCCCCCTTTCCCTTTTCTCCCTATCTACCACTACACTCACTCACTCGGGCTCCCCCCCCTCCCTTTTCTCCCTATCTACCACTACTCTCACTCACTCAGCCCCCCCCCCTCCCTTTTCTCCCTATCTACCACTACTCTCACTCACTCAGGTCCACTCCCCCCCCCTTTTTTTTTCCACCTCAGGACTAGGCCGTCACCACCACCTCCTCAACCTACCTCCATAGCTCCCGACGCCGTCCCTATTGGTTGTATAAATACTCATTAAGACTGGGGGATCAATACTGGCTGCGATTACTTGGCGATAGTACTGGTGGACTAGTCAGCAGGAGGCCGCTTATTGGCAGCCCTTGGTGGTCTAGCAGTTAGTGCGTCTACATTCTTATACAATTACACAGCTTTACTCCATTTTCCAGTTAAGACTCTTGGGTCGACTTAGGTTACATCCATTTGCTAATATGCATCCGTAAGCGTTTCATTCTTCTTCTTCTGCTGCTGCTGCTGCTGCTGCTTCTTCTTCTTCTTCTTCTTCTTCTTCTTCTTCTTCTTCTTCTTCTTCTTCTTCTTCTTCTTCTTCTTCTTCTTCTTCTTCTTCTTCTTCTTCTTCTTCTTCTTCTTCTTTCTTCTTCTTCTTCTTCTTCTTCTTCTTCTTCTTCTTCTTCTTCTTCTCTTCTTCTTTTTCTTCTTTTTCTTCTTCTTCTTCTTCTTCTTCTTCTTCTTCTTCTTCTTCTTCTTCTTCTTCTTTTCTTCTTCTTCTTCTTCTTCTTCTTCTTCTTCTTCTTCTTCTTCTTCTTCTTCTTCTTCTTCTTCTTCTTCTTCTTCTTCTTCTTCTTCTTCTTCTTCTTCTTCTTCTTCTTCTTCTTCTTCTTCTTCTTCTTCTTCTTCTTCTTCTCATTTTTCTTCTTCTCCTTCTTCTTCTCATTCTTATTTTCTCTACTCCCGAAATGTCCTGCAAGGTCACGGCAGGAACAGTACTTTTATGTGTCTCCGATATTTCCATGGTCTATTTTCTTGCGTCTAGAGAAAACTGGAAATGTCTCTTCTTCTTCGTCTGCCTTTTTATCCCCCAATGGAGCATAGGCCCTCAACCAACTCACGCCAAGTCGTTCTATCCTTCGCCATTACATGGAGCTCTCCCCATGTCCTCCCAATCTTTCTAACCTCATTCTCCAGCTCTCTTCTCCATGTGTTTTTTGGCCTTCCTTTATTCCTATGCCCCTGTGGGTTCCAATGCAAAGACATTCTAGTTATGCTGTTCTCCTTTTTTCTCAGTGTGTGCC